>JAQQBG010000945.1:0-27213 GCA_032199755.1 Ambrosia artemisiifolia | reverse complement strand
AAAAATCGCTCGTTTTCTGCTAAAAATAGAAAGTGGGTGTGAAAATGGGTCCGTACTGCCACGAACCAAACTGCGATTTTTTTTTGGCAAAACGTGTTCCTAGGCCATAAAAACTGAGTCTGGAAGCAGCAGAATATCGTAATTACTCCCCAAATTGAACCGTGAATCGATTTAAAAATCGCTCGTTTTATGCTAAAAATAGAAAGTGGTGTGAAAATGGGTCCGTACTTCCGCGAACCAAACTTTGATTTTTTTTTTTGGCAAAACGTGTTCCTAGGCCATAAAAACTGAGTCTGGAAGCAGCGAATAGCGTAATTAGTCCAGAAATTGAACCGTGAATCGATTTAAAAATCGCTCGTTTTCTGCTAAAAATAGAAAGTGGTGTGAAAATGGGTCCGTACTTCCGCGAACCAAACTGTGATTTTTTTGGCAAAACGTGTTCCTAGGCCATAAAAACTGAGTCTGGAAGCAGCAGAATAGCGTAATTAGTCCCCAAATTGACCCGTGAATCGATTTAAAAATCGCTCGTTTTCTGCTAAAAATAGAAAGTGGTGTGAAAATGGGTCCGTACTGCCGCGAACCAAACTGCGATTTTTTTTGGCAAAACGTGTTCCTAGGCCCTAAAAACTGAGTCTGGAAGCTGCAGAATAGCGTAATTAGTCCACAAATTGACCCGTGAATCGATTTAAAAATCGCTCGTTTTCTGCTAAAAATAGAAAGTGGTGTGAAAATGGGGTCCGTACTGCCACGAACCAAACTGCGATTTTTTTTGGCAAAACGTGTTCCTAGGCCATAAAAAACTGAGTCTGGAAAGCAGCAGAATAGCGTAATTACTCCCCAAATTGAACCGTGAATCGATTTAAAAATCGCTCGTTTTCTGCTAAAAATAGAAAGTGGTGTGGAAAATGGGTCCGTACTGCCGCGAACCAAACTGCGATTTTTTTTTGGCAAAACGTGTTCCTAGGCCATAAAAAACTGAGTCTGGAAGCTGCAGAATAGCGTAATTAGTCCACAAATTGACCCGTGAATCGATTTAAAAATCGTTCGTTTTCTGCTAAAAATAGAAAGTGGTGTGAAAATGGGTCCGTACTGCCACGAACCAAACTGCGATTTTTTTTTGGCAAAACGTGTTCCTAAGCCATAAAAACTGAGTCTGGAAGCAGCAGAATATCGTAATTACTCCCCAAATTGAACCGTGAATCGATTTAAAAATCGCTCGTTTTATGCTAAAAATAGAAAGTGGTGTGTGAAAATGGGTCCGTACTTCCGCGAACCAAACTTTGATTTTTTTTTGGCAAAACGTGTTCCTAGGCCATAAAAACTGAGTCTGGAAGCAGCGAATAGCGTAATTAGTCCAGAAATTGAACCGTGAATCGATTTAAAAATCGCTCGTTTTCTGCTAAAAATAGAAAGTGGTGTGAAAATGGGTCCGTACTTCCGCGAACCAAACTGTGATTTTTTTTGGCAAAACGTGTTCCTAGGCCATAAAAACTGAGTCTGGAAGCAGCAGAATAGCGTAATTAGTCCCCAAATTGACCCGTGAATCGATTTAAAAATCGCTCGTTTTCTGCTAAAAATAGAAAGTGGGTGTGAAAATGGGTCCGTACTGCCGCGAACCAAACTGCGATTTTTTTTTTGGCAAAACGTGTTCCTAGGCCCTAAAAACTGAGTCTGGAAGCTGCAGAATAGCGTAATTAGTCCACAAATTGACCCGTGAATCGATTTAAAAATCGCTCGTTTTCTGCTAAAAATAGAAAGTGGTGTGAAAATGGGTCCGTACTGCCACGAACCAAACTGCGATTTTTTTTTGGCAAAACGTGTTTCCTAGGCCATAAAAACTAAGTCTGGAAGCAGCAGAATAGCGTAATTACTCCCCAAATTGAACCGTGAATCGATTTAAAAATCGCTCGTTTTCTGCTAAAAATAGAAAGTGGTGTGAAAATGGGGTCCGTACTGCCGCGAACCAAACTGCGATTTTTTTTTTGGCAAAACGTGTTCCTAGGCCCTAAAAACTGAGTCTGGAAGCTGCAGAATAGCGTAATTAGTCCACAAATTGACCCGTGAATCGATTTAAAAATCGTTCGTTTTCTGCTAAAAATAGAAAGTGGTGTGAAAATGGGGTCCGTACTGCCACGAACCAAACTGCGATTTTTTTTTTGGCAAAACGTGTTCCTAGGCCATAAAAACTGAGTCTGGAAGCAGCAGAATAGCGTAATTACTCCCCAAATTGACCCGTGAATCGATTTAAAAATCGCTCGTTTTCTGCTAAAAATAGAAAGTGGTGTGAAAATGGGTCCGTACTGCCACGAACCAAACTGCGATTTTTTTTGGCAAAACGTGTTCCTAGGCCATAAAAACTGAGTCTGGGAAGCAGCAGAATAGCGTAATTACTCCCCCAAATTGAACCGTGAATCGATTTAAAAATCGCTCGTTTTCTGCTAAAAATAGAAAGTGGTGTGAAAATGGGGTCCGTACTGCCGCGAACCAAACTGCGATTTTTTTTTGGCAAAACGTTGTTCCTAGGCCATAAAAACTGAGTCTGGAAGCTGCAGAATAGCGTAATTAGTCCACAAATTGACCCGTGAATCGATTTAAAAATCGTTTCGTTTTCTGCTAAAAATAGAAAGTGGTGTGAAAATGGGTCCGTACTGCCACGAACCAAACTGCGATTTTTTTTGGCAAAACGTGTTCCTAAGCCATAAAAAATTGAGTCTGGAAGCAGCAGAATATCGTAATTACTCCCCAAATTGAACCGTGAATCGATTTAAAAATCGCTCGTTTTATGCTAAAAATAGAAAGTGGTGTGAAAATGGGTCCGTACTTCCGCGAACCAAACTTTGATTTTTTTTTGGCAAAACGGTGTTCCTAGGCCATAAAAACTGAGTCTGGAAGCAGCGAATAGCGTAATTAGTCCAGAAATTGAACCGTGAATCGATTTAAAAATCGCTCGTTTTCTGCTAAAAATAGAAAGTGGGTGTGAAAATGGGTCCGTACTTCCGCGAACCAAACTGTGATTTTTTTGGCAAAACGTGTTTCCTAGGCCATAAAAACTGAGTCTGGAAGCAGCAGAATAGCGTAATTAGTCCCCAAAATTGACCCGTGAATCGATTTAAAAATCGCTCGTTTTCTGCTAAAAATAGAAAGTGGTGTGGAAAATGGGGTCCGTACTGCCGCGAACCAAACTGCGATTTTTTTTTTGGCAAAACGTGTTCCTAGGCCCTAAAAACTGAGTCTGGAAGCTGCAGAATAGCGTAATTAGTCCACAAATTGACCCGTGAATCGATTTAAAAATCGCTCGTTTTCTGCTAAAAATAGAAAGTGGGTGTGAAAATGGGTCCGTACTGCCACGAACCAAACTGCGATTTTTTTTTTGGCAAAACGTGTTCCTAGGCCATAAATACTGAGTCTGGAAGCAGCAGAATAGCGTAATTACTCCCCAAATTGAACCGTGAATCGATTTAAAAATCGCTCGTTTTCCTGCTAAAAATAGAAAGTGGTGTGAAAATGGGTCCGTACTGCCGCGAACCAAACTGCGATTTTTTTTTGGCAAAACGTGTTCCTAGGCCCTAAAAACTGAGTTTGGAAGCTGCAGAATAGCGTAATTAGTCCACAAATTGACCCGTGAATCGATTTAAAAATCGTTCGTTTTCTGCTAAAAATAGAAAGTGGTGTGAAAATGGGTCCGTACTGCCACGAACCAAACTGCGATTTTTTTTTGGCAAAACGTGTTCCTAAGCCATAAAAATTGAGTCTGGAAGCAGCAGAATATCGTAATTACTCCCCAAATTGAACCGTGAATCGATTTAAAAATCGCTCGTTTTATGCTAAAAATAGAAAGTGGTGTGAAAATGGGTCCGTACTTCCGCGAACCAAACTTTGATTTTTTTTTGGCAAAACGTGTTCCTAGGCCATAAAAACTGAGTCTGGAAGCAGCGAATAGCGTAATTAGTCCAGAAATTGAACCGTGAATCGATTTAAAAATCGCTCGTTTTCTGCTAAAAATAGAAAGTGCGTGTGAAAATGGGTCCGTACTTCCGCGAACCAAACTGTGATTTTTTTGGCAAAACGTGTTCCTAGGCCATAAAAACTGAGTCTGGAAGCAGCAGAATAGCGTAATTACTCCCCAAATTGACCCGTGAATCGATTTAAAAATCGCTCGTTTTCTGCTAAAAATAGAAAGTGGTGTGAAAATGGGTCCGTACTGCCGCGAACCAAACTGCGATTTTTTTTGGCAAAACGTGTTCCTAGGCCCTAAAAACTGAGTCTGGAAGCTGCAGAATAGCGTAATTAGTCCACAAATTGACCCGTGAATCGATTTAAAAATCGCTCGTTTTCTGCTAAAAATAGAAAGTGGTGTGAAAATGGGTCCGTACTGCCACGAACCAAACTGCGATTTTTTTTGGCAAAACGTGTTCCTAGGCCATAAAAACTGAGTCTGGAAGCAGCAGAATAGCGTAATTACTCCCCCAAATTGAACCGTGAAATCGATTTAAAAATCGCTCGTTTTCTGCTAAAAATAGAAAGTGGTGGTGAAAATGGGGGGTCCGTACTGCCGCGAACCAAACTGCGATTTTTTTTGGCAAAACGTGTTCCTAGGCCATAAAAACTGAGTCTGGAAGCTGCAGAATAGCGTAATTAGTCCACAAATTGACCCGTGAATCGATTTAAAAATCGTTCGTTTTCTGCTAAAAATAGAAAGTGGTGTGAAAATGGGTCCGTACTGCCACGAACCAAACTGCGATTTTTTTTGGCAAAACGTGTTCCTAAGCCATAAAAACTGAGTCTGGAAGCAGCAGAATATCGTAATTACTCCCCAAATTGAACCGTGAATCGATTTAAAAAATCGCTCGTTTTATGCTAAAAATAGAAAGTGGTGTGAAAATGGGTCCGTACTTCCGCGAACCAAACTTTGATTTTTTTTTGGCAAAACGTGTTCCTAGGCCATAAAAACTGAGTCTGGAAGCAGCGAATAGCGTAATTAGTCCAGAAATTGAACCGTGAATCGATTTAAAAATCGCTCGTTTTCTGCTAAAAATAGAAAGTGGTGTGAAAATGGGTCCGTACTTCCGCGAACCAAACTGTGATTTTTTTTGGCAAAACGTGTTCCTAGGCCATAAAAACTGAGTCTGGAAGCAGCAGAATAGCGTAATTACTCCCCAAATTGACCCGTGAATCGATTTAAAAATCGCTCGTTTTCTGCTAAAAATAGAAAGTGGTGTGAAAATGGGTCCGTACTGCCGCGAACCAAACTGCGATTTTTTTTGGCAAAACGTGTTCCTAGGCCCTAAAAACTGAGTCTGGAAGCTGCAGAATAGCGTAATTAGTCCACAAATTGACCCGTGAATCGATTTAAAAATCGCTCGTTTTCTGCTAAAAATAGAAAGTGGTGTGAAAATGGGTCCGTACTGCCACGAACCAAACTGCGATTTTTTTTTTGGCAAAACGTGTTCCTAGGCCCATAAAAACTGAGTCTGGAAGCAGCAGAATAGCGTAATTACTCCCCAAATTGAACCGTGAATCGATTTAAAAATCGCTCGTTTTCTGCTAAAAATAGAAAGTGGTGTGAAAATGGGTCCGTACTGCCGCGAACCAAACTGCGATTTTTTTTGGCAAAACGTGTTCCTAGGCCATAAAAACTGAGTCTGGAAGCTGCAGAATAGCGTAATTAGTCCACAAATTGACCCGTGAATCGATTTAAAAATCGTTCGTTTTCTGCTAAAAATAGAAAGTGGTGTGAAAATGGGGTCCGTACTGCCACGAACCAAACTGCGATTTTTTTTGGCAAAACGTGTTCCTAAGCCATAAAAACTGAGTCTGGAAGCAGCAGAATATCGTAATTACTCCCCAAATTGAACCGTGAATCGATTTAAAAATCGCTCGTTTTATGCTAAAAATAGAAAGTGGTGTGAAAATGGGTCCGTACTTCCGCGAACCAAACTTTGATTTTTTTTTGGCAAAACGTGTTCCTAGGCCATAAAAACTGAGTCTGGAAGCAGCGAATAGCGTAATTACTCCCCAAATTGAACCGTGAATCGATTTTAAAAATCGCTCGTTTTCTGCTATAAATAGAAAGTGGTGTGAAAATGGGTCCGTACTTCCGCGAACCAAACTGTGATTTTTTTGGCAAAACGTGGTTCCTATGCCATAAAAACTGAGTCTGGAAGCAGCAGAATAGCGTAATTAGTCCCCAAATTGACCCGTGAATCGATTTAAAAATCGCTCGTTTTCTGCTAAAAATAGAAAGTGGTGTGAAAATGGGTCCGTACTGCCGCGAACCAAACTGCGATTTTTTTTTGGCAAAACGTGTTCCTAGGCCCTAAAAACTGAGTCTGGAAGCTGCAGAATAGCGTAATTAGTCCACAAATTGACCCGTGAATCGATTTAAAAATCGCTCGTTTTCTGCTAAAAATAGAAAGTGGTGTGAAAATGGGTCCGTACTGCCGCGAACCAAACTGCGATTTTTTTTTGGCAAAACGTGTTCCTAGGACATAAAAAACTGAGTCTGGAAGCAGCAGAATAGCGTAATTACTCCCCAAATTGAACCGTGAATCGATTTAAAAAATCGCTCGTTTTCTGCTAAAAATAGAAAGTGGTGTGAAAATGGGTCCGTACTGCCGCGAACCAAACTGCGATTTTTTTTGGCAAAACGTGTTCCTAGGCCATAAAAACTGAGTCTGGAAGCTGCAGAATAGCGTAATTAGTCCACAAATTGACCCGTGAATCGATTTAAAAATCGCTCGTTTTCTGCTAAAAATAGAAAGTGGTGTGAAAATGGGTCCGTACTGCCACGAACCAAACTGCGATTTTTTTTTGGCAAAACGTGTTCCTAGGCCATAAAAACTGAGTCTGGAAGGCAGCAGAATAGCTTAATTACTCCCCAAATTGAACCGTGAATCGATTTAAAAATCGCTCGTTTTCTGCTAAAAATAGAAAGTGGTGTGAAAATGGGTCCGTACTGCCGCGAACCAAACTGCGATTTTTTTTTGGCAAAACGTGTTCCTAGGCCATAAAAACTGAGTCTGGAAGCTGCAGAATAGGCGTAATTAGTCCACAAATTGACCCGTGAATCGATTTAAAAATCGTTCGTTTTCTGCTAAAAATAGAAAGTGGTGTGAAAATGGGTCCGTACTGCCACGAACCAAACTGCGATTTTTTTTGGCAAAAACGTGTTCCTAAGCCATAAAAAACTGAGTCTGGAAGCGAGCAGAATATCGTAATTACTCCCCAAATTGAACCGTGAATCGATTTAAAAATCGCTCGTTTTATGCTAAAAATAGAAAGTGGTGTGAAAATGGGTCCGTACTTCCGCGAACCAAACTTTGATTTTTTTTTTGGCAAAACGTGTTCCTAGGCCATAAAAACTGAGTCTGGAAGCAGCGAATAGCGTAATTACTCCCCAAATTGAACCGTGAATCGATTTAAAAATCGCTCGTTTTCTGCTATAAATAGAAAGTGGTGTGAAAATGGGTCCGTACTTTCCGCGAACCAAACTGTGATTTTTTTTGGCAAAACGTGTTCCTAGGCCATAAAAACTGAGTCTGGAAGCAGCAGAAATAGCGTAATTAGTCCCCAAATTGACCCGTGAATCGATTTAAAAATCGCTCGTTTTCTGCTAAAAATAGAAAGTGGTGTGGAAAATGGGTCCGTACTGCCGCGAACCAAACTGCGATTTTTTTTTGGCAAAAACGTGTTCCTAGGCCCTAAAAACTGAGTCTGGAAGCTGCAGAATAGCGTAATTAGTCCACAAATTGACCCCGTGAATCGATTTAAAAATCGCTCGTTTTCTGCTAAAAATAGAAAGTGGTGTGAAAATGGGTCCGTACTGCCACGAACCAAACTGCGATTTTTTTTTTGGCAAAAACGTGTTCCTAGGACATAAAAACTGAGTCTGGAGAGCAGCAGAATAGCGTAATTACTCCCCAAATTGAACCGTGAATCGATTTAAAAATCGCTCGTTTTCTGCTAAAAATAGAAAGTGGTGTGAAAATGGGTCCGTACTGCCGCGAACCAAACTGCGATTTTTTTTTGGCAAAACGTGTTCCTAGGCCATAAAAACTGAGTCTGGAAGCTGCAGAATAGCGTAATTAGTCCACAAATTGACCCGTGAATCGATTTAAAAATCGTTCGTTTTCTGCTAAAAATAGAAAGTGGTGTGAAAATGGGTCCGTACTGCCACGAACCAAACTGCGATTTTTTTTTGGCAAAACGTGTTCCTAGGCCCCTAAAAACTGAGTCTGGAAGCAGCAGAATAGCGTAATTACTCCCCAAAGTGAACCGTGAATCGATTTAAAAATCGCTCGTTTTATGCTAAAAATAGAAAGTGGTGTGAAAATGGGTCCGTACTACCGCGAACTAAACTGTGATTTTTTTTTGGCAAAACGTGTTCCTAGGCCCTAAAAACTGAGTCTGGAAGCAGCAGAATATCGTAATTACTCCCCCAAATTGAACCGTGAATCGATTTAAAAATCGCTCGTTTTATGCTAAAAATAGAAAGTGGTGTGAAAATGGCTCCGTACTACCGCGAACTAAACTGTGATTTTTTTGGCAAAACGGTGTTCCTAGGCCCTAAAAACTGAGTCTGGAAGCTGCAGAATAGCGTAATTAGTCCACAAATTGACCCGTGAATCGCTTTAAAAATCGCTCGTTTTCTGCTAAAAATAGAAAGCGGGTGTGTGAAAATGGGTCCGTACTGCCACGAACCAAACTGCGATTTTTTTTGGCAAAACGTGTTCCTAGGCCATAAAAACTGAGTCTGGAAGCAGCAGAATAGCGTAATTACTCCCCAAAGTGAACCGTGAATCGATTTAAAAATCGCTCGTTTTCTGCTAAAAATAGAAAGTGGTGTGAAAATGGGTCCGTACTGCCGCGAACCAAACTGTGATTTTTTTTGGCAAAACGTGTTCCTAGGCCATAAAAACTGAGTCTGGGAAGCAGCAGAATAGCGTAATTACTCCCCAAATTGACCCGTGAATCGATTTAAAAATCGCTCGTTTTCTGCTAAAAATAGAAAGTGGTGTGAAAATGGGTCCGTACTGCCACGAACCAAACTGCGATTTTTTTTGGCAAAAACGTGTTCCTAGGCCATAAAAACTGAGTCTGGAAGCAGCAGAATAGCGTAATTACTCCCCAAAGTGAACCGTGAATCGATTTAAAAATCGCTCGTTTTCTGCTAAAAATAGAAAGTGGTGTGAAAATGGGTCCGTACTGCCGCGAACCAAACTGTGATTTTTTTTTGGCAAAACGTGTTCCTAGGCCATAAAAACTGAGTCTGGAAGCAGCAGAATAGCGTAATTAGTCCCACAAATTGACCCGTGAATCGATTTAAAAATCGCTCGTTTTATGCTAAAAATAGAAAGTGGTGTGAAAATGGGTCCCGTACTACCGCGAACTAAACTGTGATTTTTTTGGCAAAACGTGTTCCTAGGCCCTAAAAACTGAGTCTGGAAGCAGCAGAATATCGTAATTACTCCCCAAATTGAACCGTGAATCGATTTAAAAATCGCTCGTTTTATGCTAAAAATAGAAAGTGGTGTGAAAATGGGTCCGTACTGCCACGAACCAAACTGCGATTTTTTTTGGCAAAACGTGTTCCTAGGACATAAAAACTGAGTCTGGAGAGCAGCAGAATAGCGTAATTACTCCCCAAATTGAACCGTGAATCGATTTAAAAATCGCTCGTTTTCTGCTAAAAATAGAAAGTGGTGTGAAAATGGGTCCGTACTGCCGCGAACCAAACTGCGATTTTTTTTGGCAAAACGTGTTCCTAGGCCATAAAAACTGAGTCTGGAAGCTGCAGAATAGCGTAATTAATCCACAAATTGACCCGTGAATCGATTTAAAAATCGCTCGTTTTCTGCTAAAAATAGAAAGTGGTGTGAAAATGGGTCCGTACGTCCGCGAACCAAACTGTGATTTTTTTGGCAAAACGTGTTCCTAGGGCATAAAAACTGAGTCTGGAAGCAGCAGAATAGCGTAATTAGTCCCCAAATTGACCCGTTAATCGATTTAAAAATCGCTCGTTTTCTGCTAAAAATAGAAAGTGGGTGTGAAAATGGGTCCGTACTGCCGCGAACCAAACTGCGATTTTTTTTTGGCAAAACGTGTTCCTAGGCCCTAAAAACTGAGTCTGGAAGCTGCAGAATAGCGTAATTAGTCCACAAATTGACCCGTGAATCGATTTAAAAATCGCTCGTTTTCTGCTAAAAATAGAAAGTGGTGTGAAAATGGGTCCGTACTGCCACGAACCAAACTGCGATTTTTTTTTGGCAAAACGTGTTCCTAGGACATAAAAACTGAGTCTGGAAGCAGCAGAATAGCGTAATTACTCCCCAAATTGAACCGTGAATCGATTTAAAAATCGCTCGTTTTCTGCTAAAAATAGAAAGTGGTGTGAAAATGGGTCCGTACTGCCGCGAACCAAACTGCGATTTTTTTTGGCAAAACGTGTTCCTAGGCCATAAAAACTGAGTCTGGAAGCTGCAGAATAGCGTAATTAGTCCACAAATTGACCCGTGAATCGATTTAAAAATCGTTCGTTTTCTGCTAAAAATAGAAAGTGGTGTGAAAATGGGTCCGTACTGCCACGAACCAAACTGCGATTTTTTTTGGCAAAACGTGTTCCTAGGCCCTAAAAACTGAGTCTGGAAGCAGCAGAATAGCGTAATTACTCCCAAAAGTGAACCGTGAATCGATTTAAAAATCGCTCGTTTTATGCTAAAAATAGAAAGTGGTGTGAAAATGGGTCCGTACTACCGCGAACTAAACTGTGATTTTTTTTGGCAAAACGTGTTCCTAGGCCCTAAAAACTGAGTCTGGAAGCAGCAGAATATCGTAATTACTCCCCAAATTGAACCGTGAATCGATTTAAAAATCGCTCGTTTTATGCTAAAAATAGAAAGTGGTGTGAAAATGGGTCCGTACTACCGCGAACTAAACTGTGATTTTTTTTGGCAAAACGTGTTCCTAGGCCCTAAAAACTGAGTCTGGAAGCAGCAGAATATCGTAATTACTCCCCAAATTGAACCGTGAATCGATTTAAAAATCGCTCGTTTTATGCTAAAAATAGAAAGTGGTGTGAAAATGGGTCCGTACTGCCACGAACCAAACTGCGATTTTTTTTGGCAAAACGTGTTCCTAGGACATAAAAACTGAGTCTGGAAGCAGCAGAATAGCGTAATTACTCCCCAAATTGAACCGTGAATCGATTTAAAAATCGCTCGTTTTCTACTAAAAATAGAAAGTGGTGTGAAAATGGGTCCGTACTGCCGCGAACCAAACTGCGATTTTTTTTGGCAAAACGTGTTCCTAGGCCATAAAAACTGAGTCTGGAAGCAGCAGAATAGCGTAATTAGTCCCCAAATTGACCCGTTAATCGATTTAAAAATCGCTCGTTTTCTGCTAAAAATAGAAAGTGGTGTGAAAATGGGTCCGTACTGCCGCGAACCAAACTGCGATTTTTTTTTTGGCAAAACGTGTTCCTAGGCCCTAAAAACTGAGTCTGGAAGCTGCAGAATAGCGTAATTAGTCCACAAATTGACCCGTGAATCGATTTAAAAATCGCTCGTTTTCTGCTAAAAATAGAAAGTGGTGTGAAAATGGGTCCGTACTGCCACGAACCAAACTGCGATTTTTTTTTGGCAAAACGTGTTCCTAGGACATAAAAACTGAGTCTGGAAGCAGCAGAATAGCGTAATTACTCCCCCAAATTGAACCGTGAATCGATTTAAAAATCGCTCGTTTTCTGCTAAAAATAGAAAGTGGTGTGAAAATGGGTCCGTACTGCCGCGAACCAAACTGCGATTTTTTTTGGCAAAACGTGTTCCTAGGCCATAAAAACTGAGTCTGGAAGCTGCAGAATAGCGTAATTAGTCCACAAATTGACCCGTGAATCGATTTAAAAATCGTTCGTTTTCTGCTAAAAATAGAAAGTGGTGTGAAAATGGGTCCGTACTGCCACGAACCAAACTGCGATTTTTTTTTGGCAAAACGTGTTCCTAGGACATAAAAACTGAGTCTGGAAGCAGCAGAATAGCGTAATTACTCCCCAAATTGAACCGTGAATCGATTTAAAAATCGCTCGTTTTCTACTAAAAATAGAAAGTGGTGTGAAAATGGGTCCGTACTGCCGCGAACCAAACTGCGATTTTTTTTTGGCAAAACGTGTTCCTAGGCCATAAAAACTGAGTCTGGAAGCAGCAGAATAGCGTAATTAGTCCCCAAATTGACCCGTTAATCGATTTAAAAATCGCTCGTTTTCTGCTAAAAATAGAAAGTGGTGTGAAAATGGGTCCGTACTGCCGCGAACCAAACTGCGATTTTTTTTTGGCAAAACGTGTTCCTAGGCCCTAAAAACTGAGTCTGGAAGCTGCAGAATAGCGTAATTAGTCCACAAATTGACCCGTGAATCGATTTAAAAATCGCTCGTTTTCTGCTAAAAATAGAAAGTGGTGTGAAAATGGGTCCGTACTGCCACGAACCAAACTGCGATTTTTTTTTGGCAAAACGTGTTCCTAGGACATAAAAACTGAGTCTGGAAGCAGCAGAATAGCGTAATTACTCCCCAAATTGAACCGTGAATCGATTTAAAAATCGCTCGTTTTCTGCTAAAAATAGAAAGTGGTGTGAAAATGGGTCCGTACTGCCGCGAACCAAACTGCGATTTTTTTTGGCAAAACGTGTTCCTAGGCCATAAAAACTGAGTCTGGAAGCTGCAGAATAGCGTAATTAGTCCACAAATTGACCCGTGAATCGATTTAAAAATCGTTCGTTTTCTGCTAAAAATAGAAAGTGGTGTGAAAATGGGTCCGTACTGCCACGAACCAAACTGCGATTTTTTTTGGCAAAACGTGTTCCTAGGCCCTAAAAACTGAGTCTGGAAGCAGCAGAATAGCGTAATTACTCCCAAAAGTGAACCGTGAATCGATTTAAAAATCGCTCGTTTTATGCTAAAAATAGAAAGTGGTGTGAAAATGGGTCCGTACTACCGCGAACTAAACTGTGATTTTTTTTGGCAAAACGTGTTCCTAGGCCCTAAAAACTGAGTCTGGAAGCAGCAGAATATCGTAATTACTCCCCAAATTGAACCGTGAATCGATTTAAAAATCGCTCGTTTTATGCTAAAAATAGAAAGTGGTGTGAAAATGGGTCCGTACTACCGCGAACTAAACTGTGATTTTTTTGGCAAAACGTGTTCCTAGGCCCTAAAAACTGAGTCTGGAAGCAGCAGAATATCGTAATTACTCCCCAAATTGAACCGTGAATCGATTTAAAAATCGCTCGTTTTATGCTAAAAATAGAAAGTGGTGTGAAAATGGGTCCGTACTGCCACGAACCAAACTGCGATTTTTTTTGGCAAAACGTGTTCCTAGGACATAAAAACTGAGTCTGGAAGCAGCAGAATAGCGTAATTACTCCCCAAATTGAACCGTGAATCGATTTAAAAATCGCTCGTTTTCTGCTAAAAATAGAAAGTGGTGTGAAAATGGGTCCGTACTGCCGCGAACCAAACTGCGATTTTTTTTGGCAAAACGTGTTCCTAGGCCATAAAAACTGAGTCTGGAAGCTGCAGAATAGCGTAATTAGTCCACAAATTGACCCGTGAATCGATTTAAAAATCGCTCGTTTTCTGCTAAAAATAGAAAGTGGTGTGAAAATGGGTCCGTACTTCCGCGAACCAAACTGTGATTTTTTTGGCAAAACGTGTTCCTAGGGCATAAAAACTGAGTCTGGAAGCAGCAGAATAGCGTAATTAGTCCCCAAATTGACCCGTGAATCGATTTAAAAATCGCTCGTTTTCTGCTAAAAATAGAAAGTGGTGTGAAAATGGGTCCGTACTGCCGCGAACCAAACTGCGATTTTTTTTTGGCAAAACGTGTTCCTAGGCCCTAAAAACTGAGTCTGGAAGCAGCAGAATATCGTAATTACTCCCCAAATTGAACCGTGAATCGATTTAAAAATCGCTCGTTTTATGCTAAAAATAGAAAGTGGTGTGAAAATGGGTCCGTACTACCGCGAACTAAACTGTGATTTTTTTGGCAAAACGTGTTCCTAGGGAATAAAAACTGAGTCTGGAAGCAGCAGAATAGCGTAATTAGTCCAGAAATTGAACCGTGAATCGATTTAAAAATCGCTCGTTTTCTGCTAAAAATAGAAAGTGGTGTGAAAATGGGTCCGTACTTCCGCGAACCAAACTGTGATTTTTTTCGCAAAACGTGTTCCTAGGGCATAAAAACTGAGTCTGGAAGCAGCAGAATAGCGTAATTAGTCCCCAAATTGACCCGTGAATCGATTTTAAAATCGCTCGTTTTCTGCTAAAAATAGAAAGTGGTGTGAAAATGGGTCCGTACTGCCGCGAACCAAACTGCGATTTTTTTTTGGCAAAACGTGTTCCTAGGCCCTAAAAACTGAGTCTGGAAGCTGCAGAATAGCGTAATTAGTCCACAAATTGACCCGTGAATCGATTTAAAAATCACTCGTTTTCTGCTAAAAATAGAAAGCGGTGTGAAAATGGGTCCGTACTGCCACGAACCAAACTGCGATTTTTTTTTGGCAAAACGTGTTCCTAGGCCATAAAAACTGAGTCTGGAAGCAGCAGAATAGCGTAATTACTCCCCAAAGTGAACCGTGAATCGATTTAAAAATCGCTCGTTTTCTGCTAAAAATAGAAAGTGGTGTGAAAATGGGTCCGTACTGCCGCGAACCAAACTGTGATTTTTTTTGGCAAAACGTGTTCCTAGGCCATAAAAACTGAGTCTGGAAGCAGCAGAATAGCGTAATTACTCCCCAAATTGACCCGTGAATCGATTTAAAAATCACTCGTTTTTTGCTAAAAATAGAAAGTGGTGTGAAAAATGGGTCCGAACTGCCGCGAACCAAACTGCGATTTTTTTTGGCAAAACGTGTTCCTAGGCCATAAAAACTGAGTCTGGAAGCAGCATAATAGCGTAATTAGTCCCCAAATTGACCCGTGAATCGATTTCAAAATCGCTCGTTTTCTGCTAAAAATAGAAAGTGGTGTGAAAATGGGTCCGTACTGCCGCGAACCAAACTGCGATTTTTTTTTGGCAAAACGTGTTCCTAGGCCCTAAAAACTGAGTCTGGAAGCTGCAGAATAGCGTAATTAGTCCACAAATTGACCCGTGAATCGATTTAAAAATCGCTCGTTTTCTGCTAAAAATAGAAAGTGGTGTGAAAATGGGTCCGTACTGCCACGAACCAAACTGCGATTTTTTTTGGCAAAACGTGTTCCTAGGCCATAAAAACTGAGTCTGGAAGCAGCAGAATAGCGTAATTACTCCCCAAATTGAACCGTGAATCGATTTAAAAATCGCTCGTTTTCTGCTAAAAATAGAAAGTGGTGTGAAAATGGGTCCGTACTGCCGCGAACCAAACTGCGATTTTTTTTGGCAAAACGTGTTCCTAGGCCATAAAAACTGAGTCTGGAAGCAGCAGAATAGCGTAATTAGTCCCCAAATTGACCCGTGAATCGATTTCAAAATCGCTCGTTTTCTGCTAAAAATAGAAAGTGGTGTGAAAATGGGTCCGTACTGCCGCGAACCAAACTGCGATTTTTTTTTGGCAAAACGTGTTCCTAGGCCCTAAAAACTGAGTCTGGAAGCTGCAGAATAGCGTAATTAGTCCACAAATTGACCCGTGAATCGATTTAAAAATCGCTCGTTTTCTGCTAAAAATAGAAAGTGGTGTGAAAATGGGTCCGTACTGCCACGAACCAAACTGCGATTTTTTTTTGGCAAAACGTGTTCCTAGGCCATAAAAACTGAGTCTGGAAGCAGCAGAATAGCGTAATTAGTCCAGAAATTGAACCGTGAATCGATTTAAAAATCGCTCGTTTTCTGCTAAAAATAGAAAGTGGTGTGAAAATGGGTCCGTACTGCCGCGAACCAAACTGCGATTTTTTTTTGGCAAAACGTGTTCCTAGGCCCTAAAAACTGAGTCTGGAAGCTGCAGAATAGCGTAATTAGTCCACAAATTGACCCGTGAATCGATTTAAAAATCACTCGTTTTCTGCTAAAAATAGAAAGTGGTGTGAAAATGGGTCCGTACTGCCACGAACCAAACTGCGATTTTTTTTGGCAAAACGTGTTCCTAGGCCATAAAAACTGAGTCTGGAAGCAGCAGAATAGCGTAATTACTCCCCAAAGTGAACCGTGAATCGATTTAAAAATCGCTCGTTTTCTGCTAAAAATAGAAAGTGGTGTGAAAATGGGTCCGTACTGCCGCGAACCAAACTGCGATTTTTTTTTGGCAAAACGTGTTCCTAGGCCCTAAAAACTGAGTCTGGAAGCAGCAGAATATCGTAATTACTCCCCAAATTGAACCGTGAATCGATTTAAAAATCGCTCGTTTTATGCTAAAAATAGAAAGTGGTGTGAAAATGGGTCCGTACTGCCGCGAACCAAACTGCGATTTTTTTTTTGGCAAAACGTGTTCCTAGGCCCTAAAAACTGAGTCTGGAAGCAGCAGAATATCGTAATTACTCCCCAAATTGAACCGTGAATCGATTTAAAAATCGCTCGTTTTATGCTAAAAATAGAAAGTGGTGTGAAAATGGGTCCGTACTACCGCGAACTAAACTGTGATTTTTTTGGCAAAACGTGTTCCTAGGGAATAAAAACTGAGTCTGGAAGCAGCAAAATAGCGTAATTAGTCCAGAAATTGAACCGTGAATCGATTTAAAAATCGCTCGTTTTCTGCTAAAAATAGAAAGTGGTGTGAAAATGGGTCCGTACTTCCGCGAACCAAACTGTGATTTTTTTGGCAAAACGTGTTCCTAGGGCATAAAAACTGAGTCTGGAAGCAGCAGAATAGCGTAATTAGTCCCCAAATTGACCCGTGAATCGATTTAAAAATCGCTCGTTTTCTGCTAAAAATAGAAAGTGGTGTGAAAATGGGTCCGTACTGCCGCGAACCAAACTGCGATTTTTTTTTGGCAAAACGTGTTCCTAGGCACTAAAAACTGAGTCTGGAAGCTGCAGAATAGCGTAATTAGTCCACAAATTGACCCGTGAATCGCTTTAAAAATCGCTCGTTTTCTGCTAAAAATAGAAAGCGGTGTGAAAATGGGTCCGTACTGCCACGAACCAAACTGCGATTTTTTTTGGCAAAACGTGTTCCTAGGCCATAAAAACTGAGTCTGGAAGCAGCAGAATAGCGTAATTACTCCCCAAAGTGAACCGTGAATCGATTTAAAAATCGCTCGTTTTCTGCTAAAAATAGAAAGTGGTGTGAAAATGGGTCCGTACTACCGCGAACTAAACTGTGATTTTTTTGGCAAAACGTGTTCCTAGGGAATAAAAACTGAGTCTGGAAGCTGCAGAATAGCGTAATTAGTCCACAAATTGACCCGTGAATCGCTTTAAAAATCGCTCGTTTTCTGCTAAAAATAGAAAGCGGTGTGAAAATGGGTCCGTACTGCCACGAACCAAACTGCGATTTTTTTTGGCAAAACGTGTTCCTAGGCCATAAAAACTGAGTCTGGAAGCAGCAGAATAGCGTAATTACTCCCCAAAGTGAACCGTGAATCGATTTAAAAATCGCTCGTTTTCTGCTAAAAATAGAAAGTGGTGTGAAAATGGGTCCGTACTACCGCGAACTAAACTGTGATTTTTTTGGCAAAACGTGTTCCTAGGGAATAAAAACTGAGTCTGGAAGCTGCAGAATAGCGTAATTAGTCCACAAATTGACCCGTGAATCGCTTTAAAAATCGCTCGTTTCTGCTAAAAATAGAAAGCGGTGTGAAAATGGGTCCGTACTGCCACGAACCAAACTGCGATTTTTTTTGGCAAAACGTGTTCCTAGGCCATAAAAACTGAGTCTGGAAGCAGCAGAATAGCGTAATTACTCCCCAAAGTGAACCGTGAATCGATTTAAAAATCGCTCGTTTTCTGCTAAAAATAGAAAGTGGTGTGAAAATGGGTCCGTACTACCGCGAACTAAACTGTGATTTTTTTGGCAAAACGTGTTCCTAGGGAATAAAAACTGAGTCTGGAAGCTGCAGAATAGCGTAATTAGTCCACAAATTGACCCGTGAATCGCTTTAAAAATCGCTCGTTTTCTGCTAAAAATAGAAAGCGGTGTGAAAATGGGTCCGTACTGCCACGAACCAAACTGCGATTTTTTTTGGCAAAACGTGTTCCTAGGCCATAAAAACTGAGTCTGGAAGCAGCAGAATAGCGTAATTACTCCCCAAAGTGAACCGTGAATCGATTTAAAAATCGCTCGTTTTCTGCTAAAAATAGAAAGTGGTGTGAAAATGGGTCCGTACTACCGCGAACTAAACTGTGATTTTTTTGGCAAAACGTGTTCCTAGGGAATAAAAACTGAGTCTGGAAGCTGCAGAATAGCGTAATTAGTCCACAAATTGACCCGTGAATCGCTTTAAAAATCGCTCGTTTTCTGCTAAAAATAGAAAGCGGTGTGAAAATGGGTCCGTACTGCCACGAACCAAACTGCGATTTTTTTTGGCAAAACGTGTTCCTAGGCCCTAAAAACTGAGTCTGGAAGCAGCAGAATATCGTAATTACTCCCCAAATTGAACCGTGAATCGATTTAAAAATCGCTCGTTTTATGCTAAAAATAGAAAGTGGTGTGAAAATGGGTCCGTACTACCGCGAACTAAACTGTGATTTTTTTTGGCAAAACGTGTTCCTAGGGAATAAAAACTGAGTCTGGAAGCAGCAAAATAGCGTAATTAGTCCAGAAATTGAACCGTGAATCGATTTAAAAATCGCTCGTTTTCTGCTAAAAATAGAAAGTGGTGTGAAAATGGGTCCGTACTTCCGCGAACCAAACTGTGATTTTTTTGGCAAAACGTGTTCCTAGGGCATAAAAACTGAGTCTGGAAGCAGCAGAATAGCGTAATTAGTCCCCAAATTGACCCGTGAATCGATTTAAAAATCGCTCGTTTTCTGCTAAAAATAGAAAGTGGTGTGAAAATGGGTCCGTACTGCCGCGAACCAAACTGCGATTTTTTTTTGGCAAAACGTGTTCCTAGGCCCTAAAAACTGAGTCTGGAAGCTGCAGAATAGCGTAATTAGTCCACAAATTGACCCGTGAATCGATTTAAAAATCACTCGTTTTCTGCTAAAAATAGAAAGTGGTGTGAAAATGGGTCCGTACTGCCACGAACCAAACTGCGATTTTTTTTGGCAAAACGTGTTCCTAGGCCATAAAAACTGAGTCTGGAAGCAGCAGAATAGCGTAATTACTCCCCAAAGTGAACCGTGAATCGATTTAAAAATCGCTCGTTTTCTGCTAAAAATAGAAAGTGGTGTGAAAATGGGTCCGTACTGCCGCGAACCAAACTGCGATTTTTTTTTTGGCAAAACGTGTTCCTAGGCCCTAAAAACTGAGTCTGGAAGCAGCAGAATATCGTAATTACTCCCCAAATTGAACCGTGAATCGATTTAAAAATCGCTCGTTTTATGCTAAAAATAGAAAGTGGTGTGAAAATGGGTCCGTACTGCCGCGAACCAAACTGCGATTTTTTTTTGGCAAAACGTGTTCCTAGGCCCTAAAAACTGAGTCTGGAAGCAGCAGAATATCGTAATTACTCCCCAAATTGAACCGTGAATCGATTTAAAAATCGCTCGTTTTATGCTAAAAATAGAAAGTGGTGTGAAAATGGGTCCGTACTACCGCGAACTAAACTGTGATTTTTTTGGCAAAACGTGTTCCTAGGGAATAAAAACTGAGTCTGGAAGCAGCAAAATAGCGTAATTAGTCCAGAAATTGAACCGTGAATCGATTTAAAAATCGCTCGTTTTCTGCTAAAAATAGAAAGTGGTGTGAAAATGGGTCCGTACTTCCGCGAACCAAACTGTGATTTTTTTGGCAAAACGTGTTCCTAGGGCATAAAAACTGAGTCTGGAAGCAGCAGAATAGCGTAATTAGTCCCCAAATTGACCCGTGAATCGATTTAAAAATCGCTCGTTTTCTGCTAAAAATAGAAAGTGGTGTGAAAATGGGTCCGTACTGCCGCGAACCAAACTGCGATTTTTTTTTGGCAAAACGTGTTCCTAGGCACTAAAAACTGAGTCTGGAAGCTGCAGAATAGCGTAATTAGTCCACAAATTGACCCGTGAATCGCTTTAAAAATCGCTCGTTTTCTGCTAAAAATAGAAAGCGGTGTGAAAATGGGTCCGTACTGCCACGAACCAAACTGCGATTTTTTTTGGCAAAACGTGTTCCTAGGCCATAAAAACTGAGTCTGGAAGCAGCAGAATAGCGTAATTACTCCCCAAAGTGAACCGTGAATCGATTTAAAAATCGCTCGTTTTCTGCTAAAAATAGAAAGTGGTGTGAAAATGGGTCCGTACTACCGCGAACTAAACTGTGATTTTTTTTGGCAAAACGTGTTCCTAGGGAATAAAAACTGAGTCTGGAAGCTGCAGAATAGCGTAATTAGTCCACAAATTGACCCGTGAATCGCTTTAAAAATCGCTCGTTTTTCTGCTAAAAATAGAAAGCGGTGTGAAAATGGGTCCGTACTGCCACGAACCAAACTGCGATTTTTTTTGGCAAAACGTGTTCCTAGGCCATAAAAACTGAGTCTGGAAGCAGCAGAATAGCGTAATTACTCCCCAAAGTGAACCGTGAATCGATTTAAAAATCGCTCGTTTTCTGCTAAAAATAGAAAGTGGTGTGAAAATGGGTCCGTACTACCGCGAACTAAACTGTGATTTTTTTGGCAAAACGTGTTCCTAGGGAATAAAAACTGAGTCTGGAAGCTGCAGAATAGCGTAATTAGTCCACAAATTGACCCGTGAATCGCTTTAAAAATCGCTCGTTTTCTGCTAAAAATAGAAAGCGGTGTGAAAATGGGTCCGTACTGCCACGAACCAAACTGCGATTTTTTTTGGCAAAACGTGTTCCTAGGCCCTAAAAACTGAGTCTGGAAGCAGCAGAATATCGTAATTACTCCCCAAATTGAACCGTGAATCGATTTAAAAATCGCTCGTTTTATGCTAAAAATAGAAAGTGGTGTGAAAATGGGTCCGTACTACCGCGAACTAAACTGTGATTTTTTTGGCAAAACGTGTTCCTAGGGAATAAAAACTGAGTCTGGAAGCAGCAAAATAGCGTAATTAGTCCAGAAATTGAACCGTGAATCGATTTAAAAATCGCTCGTTTTCTGCTAAAAATAGAAAGTGGTGTGAAAATGGGTCCGTACTTCCGCGAACCAAACTGTGATTTTTTTGGCAAAACGTGTTCCTAGGGCATAAAAACTGAGTCTGGAAGCAGCAGAATAGCGTAATTAGTCCCCAAATTGACCCGTGAATCGATTTAAAAATCGCTCGTTTTCTGCTAAAAATAGAAAGTGGTGTGAAAATGGGTCCGTACTGCCGCGAACCAAACTGCGATTTTTTTTTGGCAAAACGTGTTCCTAGGCCCTAAAAACTGAGTCTGGAAGCTGCAGAATAGCGTAATTAGTCCACAAATTGACCCGTGAATCGCTTTAAAAATCGCTCGTTTTCTGCTAAAAATAGAAAGCGGGTGTGAAAATGGGTCCGTACTGCCACGAACCAAACTGCGATTTTTTTTGGCAAAACGTGTTCCTAGGCCATAAAAACTGAGTCTGGAAGCAGCAGAATAGCGTAATTACTCCCCAAAGTGAACCGTGAATCGATTTAAAAATCGCTCGTTTTCTGCTAAAAATAGAAAGTGGTGTGAAAATGGGTCCGTACTGCCGCGAACCAAACTGTGATTTTTTTTGGCAAAACGTGTTCCTAGGCCATAAAAACTGAGTCTGGAAGCAGCAGAATAGCGTAATTACTCCCCAAATTGACCCGTGAATCGATTTAAAAATCGCTCGTTTTTTGCTAAAAATAGAAAGTGGTGTGAAAATGGGTCCGAACTGCCGCGAACCAAACTGCGATTTTTTTTGGCAAAACGTGTTCCTAGGCCATAAAAACTGAGTCTGGAAGCAGCAGAATAGCGTAATTAGTCCCCAAATTGACCCGTGAATCGATTTCAAAATCGCTCGTTTTCTGCTAAAAATAGAAAGTGGTGTGAAAATGGGTCCGTACTGCCGCGAACCAAACTGCGATTTTTTTTTGGCAAAACGTGTTCCTAGGCCCTAAAAACTGAGTCTGGAAGCTGCAGAATAGCGTAATTAGTCCACAAATTGACCCGTGAATCGATTTAAAAATCGCTCGTTTTCTGCTAAAAATAGAAAGTGGTGTGAAAATGGGTCCGTACTGCCACGAACCAAACTGCGATTTTTTTTGGCAAAACGTGTTCCTAGGCCATAAAAACTGAGTCTGGAAGCAGCAGAATAGCGTAATTACTCCCCAAATTGAACCGTGAATCGATTTAAAAATCGCTCGTTTTCTGCTAAAAATAGAAAGTGGTGTGAAAATGGGTCCGTACTGCCGCGAACCAAACTGCGATTTTTTTTGGCAAAACGTGTTCCTAGGCCATAAAAACTGAGTCTGGAAGCAGCAGAATAGCGTAATTAGTCCCCAAATTGACCCGTGAATCGATTTCAAAATCGCTCGTTTTCTGCTAAAAATAGAAAGTGGTGTGAAAATGGGTCCGTACTGCCGCGAACCAAACTGCGATTTTTTTTTTGGCAAAACGTGTTCCTTGGCCCTAAAAACTGAGTCTGGAAGCTGCAGAATAGCGTAATTAGTCCACAAATTGACCCGTGAATCGATTTAAAAATCGCTCGTTTTCTGCTAAAAATAGAAAGTGGTGTGAAAATGGGTCCGTACTGCCACGAACCAAACTGCGATTTTTTTTGGCAAAACGTGTTCCTAGGCCATAAATACTGAGTCTGGAAGCAGCAGAATAGCGTAATTAGTCCAGAAATTGAACCGTGAATCGATTTAAAAATCGCTCGTTTTCTGCTAAAAATAGAAAGTGGTGTGAAAATGGGTCCGTACTTCCGCGAACCAAACTGTGATTTTTTTGGCAAAACGTGTTCCTAGACCATAAAAACTGAGTCTGGAAGTAGCAGAATAGCGTAATTAGTCCCCAAATTGACCCGTGAATCGATTTAAAAATCGCTCGTTTTCTGCTAAAAATAGAAAGTGGTGTGAAAATGGGTCCGTACTGCCGCGAACCAAACTGCGATTTTTTTTGGCAAAACGTGTTCCTAGGCCCTAAAAACTGAGTCTGGAAGCTGCAGAATAGCGTAATTAGTCCACAAATTGACCCGTGAATCGATTTAAAAATCGCTCGTTTTCTGCTAAAAATAGAAAGTGGTGTGAAAATGGGTCCGTACTGCCACGAACCAAACTGCAATTTTTTTTGGCAAAACGTGTTCCTAGGCCATAAAAACTGAGTCTGGAAGCAGCAGAATAGCGTAATTAGTCCAGAAATTGAACCGTGAATCGATTTAAAAATCGCTCGTTTTCTGCTAAAAATAGAAAGTGGTGTGAAAATGGGTCCGTACTTCCGCGAACCAAACTGTGATTTTTTTGGCAAAACGTGTTCCTAGACCATAAAAACTGAGTCTGGAAGTAGCAGAATAGCGTAATTAGTCCCCAAATTGACCCGTGAATCGATTTAAAAATCGCTCGTTTTCTGCTAAAAATAGAAAGTGGTGTGAAAATGGGTCCGTACTACCGCGAACTAAACTGTGATTTTTTTGGCAAAACGTGTTCCTAGGGAATAAAAACTGAGTCTGGAAGCAGCAAAATAGCGTAATTAGTCCAGAAATTGAACCGTGAATCGATTTAAAAATCGCTCGTTTTCTGCTAAAAATAGAAAGTGGTGTGAAAATGGGTCCGTACTTCCGCGAACCAAACTGTGATTTTTTTGGCAAAACGTGTTCCTAGGGCATAAAAACTGAGTCTGGAAGCAGCAGAATAGCGTAATTAGTCCCCAAATTGACCCGTGAATCGATTTAAAAATCGCTCGTTTTCTGCTAAAAATAGAAAGTGGTGTGAAAATGGGTCCGTACTGCCGCGAACCAAACTGCGATTTTTTTTTTGGCAAAACGTGTTCCTAGGCCCTAAAAACTGAGTCTGGAAGCTGCAGAATAGCGTAATTAGTCCACAAATTGACCCGTGAATCGCTTTAAAAATCGCTCGTTTTCTGCTAAAAATAGAAAGCGGTGTGAAAAATGGGTCCGTACTGCCACGAACCAAACTGCGATTTTTTTTGGCAAAACGTGTTCCTAGGCCATAAAAACTGAGTCTGGAAGCAGCAGAATAGCGTAATTACTCCCCAAAGTGAACCGTGAATCGATTTAAAAATCGCTCGTTTTCTGCTAAAAATAGAAAGTGGTGTGAAAATGGGTCCGTACTGCCGCGAACCAAACTGTGATTTTTTTTGGCAAAACGTGTTCCTAGGCCATAAAAACTGAGTCTGGAAGCAGCAGAATAGCGTAATTACTCCCCAAATTGACCCGTGAATCGATTTAAAAATCGCTCGTTTTTTGCTAAAAATAGAAAGTGGTGTGAAAATGGGTCCGAACTGCCGCGAACCAAACTGCGATTTTTTTTGGCAAAACGTGTTCCTAGGCCATAAAAACTGAGTCTGGAAGCAGCAGAATAGCGTAATTAGTCCCCAAATTGACCCGTGAATCGATTTCAAAATCGCTCGTTTTCTGCTAAAAATAGAAAGTGGTGTGAAAATGGGTCCGTACTGCCGCGAACCAAACTGCGATTTTTTTTTTGGCAAAACGTGTTCCTAGGCCCTAAAAACTGAGTCTGGAAGCTGCAGAATAGCGTAATTAGTCCACAAATTGACCCGTGAATCGATTTAAAAATCGCTCGTTTTCTGCTAAAAATAGAAAGTGGTGTGAAAATGGGTCCGTACTGCCACGAACCAAACTGCGATTTTTTTTTGGCAAAACGTGTTCCTAGGCCATAAAAACTGAGTCTGGAAGCAGCAGAATAGCGTAATTACTCCCCAAATTGAACCGTGAATCGATTTAAAAATCGCTCGTTTTCTGCTAAAAATAGAAAGTGGTGTGAAAATGGGTCCGTACTGCCGCGAACCAAACTGCGATTTTTTTTGGCAAAACGTGTTCCTAGGCCATAAAAACTGAGTCTGGAAGCAGCAGAATAGCGTAATTAGTCCCCAAATTGACCCGTGAATCGATTTCAAAATCGCTCGTTTTCTGCTAAAAATAGAAAGTGGTGTGAAAATGGGTCCGTACTGCCGCGAACCAAACTGCGATTTTTTTTTGGCAAAACGTGTTCCTTGGCCCTAAAAACTGAGTCTGGAAGCTGCAGAATAGCGTAATTAGTCCACAAATTGACCCGTGAATCGATTTAAAAATCGCTCGTTTTCTGCTAAAAATAGAAAGTGGTGTGAAAATGGGTCCGTACTGCCACGAACCAAACTGCGATTTTTTTTGGCAAAACGTGTTCCTAGGCCATAAATACTGAGTCTGGAAGCAGCAGAATAGCGTAATTAGTCCAGAAATTGAACCGTGAATCGATTTAAAAATCGCTCGTTTTCTGCTAAAAATAGAAAGTGGTGTGAAAATGGGTCCGTACTTCCGCGAACCAAACTGTGATTTTTTTGGCAAAACGTGTTCCTAGACCATAAAAACTGAGTCTGGAAGTAGCAGAATAGCGTAATTAGTCCCCAAATTGACCCGTGAATCGATTTAAAAATCGCTCGTTTTCTGCTAAAAATAGAAAGTGGTGTGAAAATGGGTCCGTACTGCCGCGAACCAAACTGCGATTTTTTTTGGCAAAACGTGTTCCTAGGCCCTAAAAACTGAGTCTGGAAGCTGCAGAATAGCGTAATTAGTCCACAAATTGACCCGTGAATCGATTTAAAAATCGCTCGTTTTCTGCTAAAAATAGAAAGTGGTGTGAAAATGGGTCCGTACTGCCACGAACCAAACTGCAATTTTTTTTGGCAAAACGTGTTCCTAGGCCATAAAAACTGAGTCTGGAAGCAGCAGAATAGCGTAATTAGTCCAGAAATTGAACCGTGAATCGATTTAAAAATCGCTCGTTTTCTGCTAAAAATAGAAAGTGGTGTGAAAATGGGTCCGTACTTCCGCGAACCAAACTGTGATTTTTTTGGCAAAACGTGTTCCTAGACCATAAAAACTGAGTCTGGAAGTAGCAGAATAGCGTAATTAGTCCCCAAATTGACCCGTGAATCGATTTAAAAATCGCTCGTTTTCTGCTAAAAATAGAAAGTGGTGTGAAAATGGGTCCGTACTGCCGCGAACCAAACTGCGATTTTTTTTGGCAAAACGTGTTCCTAGGCCCTAAAAACTGAGTCTGGAAGCTGCAGAATAGCGTAATTAGTCCACAAATTGACCCGGTGAATCGATTTAAAAATCGCTCGTTTTCTGCTAAAAATAGAAAGTGGTGTGAAAATGGGTCCGTACTGCCACGAACCAAACTGCGATTTTTTTTGGCAAAACGTGTTCCTAGGCCATAAAAACTGAGTCTGGAAGCAGCAGAATAGCGTAATTAGTCCAGAAATTGAACCGTGAATCGATTTAAAAATCGCTCGTTTTCTGCTAAAAATAGAAAGTGGTGTGAAAATGGGTCCGTACTTCCGCGAACCAAACTTTGATTTTTTTTTTGGCAAAACGTGTTCCTAGGCCATAAAAACTGAGTCTGGAAGCAGCAGAATAGCGTAATTAGTCCAGAAATTGAACCGTGAATCGATTTAAAAATCGCTCGTTTTCTGCTAAAAATAGAAAGTGGTGTGAAAATGGGTCCGTACTTCCGCGAACCAAACTGTGATTTTTTTGGCAAAACGTGTTCCTAGGCCATAAAAACTAAGTCTGGAAGCTGCAGAATAGCGTAATTAGTCCAAAATTGACCCGTGAATCGATTTAAAAATCGCTCGTTTTCTGCTAAAAATAGAAAGTGGTGTGAAAATGGGTCCGTACTGCCGCGAACCAAACTGTGATTTTTTTTGGCAAAACGTGTTCCTAGGCCATAAAAACTGAGTCTGGAAGCAGTAGAATAGCGTAATTAGTCCAGAAATTGAACCGTGAATCGATTTAAAAATCGCTCGTTTTCTGCTAAAAATAGAAAGTGGTGTGAAAATGGGTCCGTACTTCCGCGAACCAAACTGCGATTTTTTTTGGCAAAACGTGTTCCTAGGCCATAAAAACTGAGTCTGGAAGTAGCAGAATAGCGTAATTAGTCCCCCAAATTGACCCGTGAATCGATTTAAAAATCGCTCGTTTTCTGCTAAAAATAGAAAGTGGTGTGAAAATGGGTCCGTACTGCCGCGAACCAAACTGCGATTTTTTTTGGC
>JAQQBG010000944.1:0-27218 GCA_032199755.1 Ambrosia artemisiifolia | reverse complement strand
GCTCGTTTTCTGCTAAAAATAGAAAGTGGTGTGAAAATGGGTCCGTACTTCCGCGAACCAAACTGTGATTTTTTTTGGCAAAACGTGTTCCTAGGCCATAAAAACTGAGTCTGCAAGCTGCAGAATAGCGTAATTAGTCCACAAATTGACCCGTGAATCGATTTAAAAATCGTTCGTTTTCTGCTAAAAACAGAAAGTGGTGTGAAAATGGGTCCGTACTTCCGCGAACCAAACTGTGATTTTTTTTTGGCAAAACGTGTTCCTAGGCCATAAAAACTGAGTCTGGAAGCTGCAGAATAGCGTAATTACTCCCCAAATTGAACAGTGAATCGATTTAAAAATCGCTCGTTTTCTGCTAAAAATAGAAAGTGGTGTGAAAATGGGTCCGTACTTCCGCGAACCAAACTGTGATTTTTTTTGGCAAAACGTGTTTCTAGGCCATAAAAACTGAGTCTGGAAGCTGCAGAATAGCGTAATTAGTCCCCAAATTGACCCGTGAATCGATTTAAAAATCGCTCGTTTTCGGCTAAAAATAGAAAGTGGTGTGAAAATGGGTCCGTACTTCCGCGAAACAAACTGTGATTTTTTTTGGCAAAACGTGTTCCTAGGCCATAAAAACTGAGTCTGGAAGCTGCAGAATAGCGTAATTACTCCCCAAATTGAACAGTGAATCGATTTAAAAATCGCTCGTTTTCTGCTAAAAATAGAAAGTGGTGTGAAAATGGGTCCGTACTTCCGCGAACCAAACTGTGATTTTTTTTGGCAAAACGTGTTCCTAGGCCATAAAAACTGAGTCTGGAAGCTGCAGAATAGCGTAATTAGTCCCCAAATTGACCCGTGAATCGATTTAAAAATCGCCTCGTTTTCGGCTAAAAATAGAAAGTGGTGTGAAAATGGGTCCGTACTGCCGCGAACCAAACTGTGATTTTTTTTGGCAAAACGTGTTCCTAGGCCATAAAAACTGAGTCTGGAAGCAGCAGAATAGCGTAATTACTCCCCAAATTGACCCGTGAATCGATTTAAAAATCGCTCGTTTTCTGCTAAAAATATAAAGTGGTGTGAAAATGGGTCCGTACTGCCGCGAACCAAACTGTGATTTTTTTTGGCAAAACGTGTTCCTAGGCCATAAAAACTGAGTCTGGAAGCAGCAGAATAGCGTAATTACTCCCCAAATTGACCCGTGAATCGATTTAAAAATCGCTCGTTTTCTGCTAAAAATAGAAAGTGGTGTGAAAATGGGTCCGTACTGCCCGCGAACCAAACTGTGATTTTTTTGGCAAAACGTGTTCCTAGGCCATAAAAACTGAGTCTGGAAGCAGCAGAATAGCGTAATTAGTCCCCAAATTGAACCGTGAATCGATTTAAAAATCGCTCGTTTTCTGCTAAAAATAGAAAGTGGTGTGAAAATGGGTCCGTACTTCCGCGAACCAAACTGTGATTTTTTTTGGCAAAACGTGTTCCTAGGCCATAAAAACTGAGTCTGGAAGCTGCAGAATAGCGTAATTACTCCCCAAATTGAACCGTGAATCGATTTAAAAATCGCTCGTTTTCTGCTAAAAATAGAAAGTGGTGTGAAAATGGGTCCGTACTTCCGCGAACCAAACTGTGATTTTTTTTTGGCAAAACGTGTTCCTAGGCCATGAAAACTGAGTCTGGAAGCTGCAGAATAGCGTAATTAGTCCCCAAATTGACCCGTGAATCGATTTAAAAATCGCTCGTTTTCGGCTAAAAATAGAAAGTGGTGTGAAAATGGGTCCGTACTGCCGCGAACCAAACTGTGATTTTTTTTGGCAAAACGTGTTCCTAGGCCATAAAAACTGAGTCTGGAAGCAGCAGAATAGCGTAATTAGTCCCCAAATTGAACCGTGAATCGATTTAACAATCGCTCGTTTTCTGCTAAAAATAGAAAGTGGTGTGAAAATGGGTCCGTACTGCCGCGAACTAAACTGTGATTTTTTTGGCAAAACGTGTTCCTAGGCCATAAAAACTGAGTCTGGAAGCAGCAGAATAGCGTAATTACTCCCCAAATTGACCCGTGAATCGATTTAAAAATCGCTCGTTTTCTGCTAAAAATAGAAAGTGGTGTGAAAATGGGTCCGTACTGCCGCGAACCAAACTGTGATTTTTTTGGCAAAACGTGTTCCTAGGCCATAAAAACTGAGTCTGGAAGCAGCAGAATAGCGTAATTAGTCCCCAAATTGAACCGTGAATCGATTTAAAAATCGCTCGTTTTCTGCTAAAAATAGAAAGTGGTGTGAAAATGGGTCCGTACTTCCGCGAACCAAACTGTGATTTTTTTTGGCAAAACGTGTTCCTAGGCCATAAAAACTGAGTTTGGAAGCTGCAGAATAGCGTAATTACTCCCCAAATTGAACCGTGAATCGATTTAAAAATCGCTCGTTTTCTGCTAAAAATAGAAAGTGGTGTGAAAATGGGTCCGTACTTCCGCGAACCAAACTGTGATTTTTTTTGGCAAAACGTGTTCCTAGGCCATAAAAACTGAGTCTGGAAGCTGCAGAATAGCGTAATTAGTCCCCAAATTGACCCGTGAATCGATTTAAAAATCGCTCGTTTTCGGCTAAAAATAGAAAGTGGTGTGAAAATGGGTCCGTACTGCCGCGAACCAAATTGTGATTTTTTTTGGCAAAACGTGTTCCTAGGCCATAAAAACTGAGTCTGGAAGCAGCAGAATAGCGTAATTACTCCCCAAATTGACCCGTGAATCGATTTAAAAATCGCTCGTTTTCTGCTAAAAATAGAAAGTGGTGTGAAAATGGGTCCGTACTGCCGCGAACCAAACTGTGATTTTTTTGGCAAAACGTGTTCCTAGGCCATAAAAACTGAGTCTGGAAGCAGCAGAATAGCGTAATTAGTCCCCAAATTGAACCGTGAATCGATTTAAAAATCGCTCGTTTTCTGCTAAAAATAGAAAGTGGTGTGAAAATGGGTCCGTACTTCCGCGAACCAAACTGTGATTTTTTTTGGCAAAACGTGTTCCTAGGCCATAAAAACTGAGTCTGGAAGCTGCAGAATAGCGTAATTACTCCCCAAATTGAACAGTGAATCGATTTAAAAATCGCTCGTTTTCTGCTAAAAATAGAAAGTGGTGTGAAAATGGGTCCGTACTTCCGCGAACCAAACTGTGATTTTTTTTTGGCAAAACGTGTTCCTAGGCCATAAAAACTGAGTCTGGAAGCTGCAGAATAGCGTAATTAGTCCCCAAATTGACCCGTGAATCGATTTAAAAATCGCTCGTTTTCGGCTAAAAATAGAAAGTGGTGTGAAAATGGGTCCGTACTGCCGCGAACCAAACTGTGATTTTTTTTGGCAAAACGTGTTCCTAGGCCATAAAAACTGAGTCTGGAAGCAGCAGAATAGCGTAATTACTCCCCAAATTGACCCGTGAATCGATTTAAAAAATCGCTCGTTTTCTGCTAAAAATAGAAAGTGGTGTGAAAATGGGTCCGTACTGCCGCGAACCAAACTGTGATTTTTTTGGCAAAACGTGTTCCTAGGCCATAAAAACTGAGTCTGGAAGCAGCAGAATAGCGTAATTAGTCCCCAAATTGAACCGTGAATCGATTTAAAAATCGCTCGTTTTCTGCTAAAAATAGAAAGTGGTGTGAAAATGGGTCCGTACTGCCGCGAACTAAACTGTGATTTTTTTGGCAAAACGTGTTCCTAGGCCATAAAAACTGAGTCTGGAAGCAGCAGAATAGCGTAATTACTCCCCAAATTGACCCGTGAATCGATTTAAAAATCGCTCGTTTTCTGCTAAAAATAGAAAGTGGTGTGAAAATGGGTCCGTACTGCCGCGAACCAAACTGTGATTTTTTTGGCAAAACGTGTTCCTAGGCCATAAAAACTGAGTCTGGAAGCAGCAGAATAGCGTAATTAGTCCCCAAATTGAACCGTGAATCGATTTAAAAATCGCTCGTTTTCTGCTAAAAATAGAAAGTGGTGTGAAAATGGGTCCGTACTTCCGCGAACCAAACTGTGATTTTTTTTTGGCAAAACGTGTTCCTAGGCCATAAAAACTGAGTCTGGAAGCTGCAGAATAGCGTAATTACTCCCCAAATTGAACCGTGAATCGATTTAAAAATCGCTCGTTTTCTGCTAAAAATAGAAAGTGGTGTGAAAATGGGTCCGTACTTCCGCGAACCAAACTGTGATTTTTTTTTGGCAAAACGTGTTCCTAGGCCATGAAAACTGAGTCTGGAAGCTGCAGAATAGCGTAATTAGTCCCCAAATTGACCCGTGAATCGATTTAAAAATCGCTCGTTTTCGGCTAAAAATAGAAAGTGGTGTGAAAATGGGTCCGTACTGCCGCGAACCAAACTGTGATTTTTTTTGGCAAAACGTGTTCCTAGGCCATAAAAACTGAGTCTGGAAGCAGCAGAATAGCGTAATTACTCCCCAAATTGACCCGTGAATCGATTTAAAAATCGCTCGTTTTCTGCTAAAAATAGAAAGTGGTGTGAAAATGGGTCCGTACTGCCGCGAACCAAACTGTGATTTTTTTGGCAAAACGTGTTCCTAGGCCATAAAAACTGAGTCTGGAAGCAGCAGAATAGCGTAATTAGTCCCCAAATTGAACCGTGAATCGATTTAAAAATCGCTCGTTTTCTGCTAAAAATAGAAAGTGGTGTGAAAATGGGTCCGTACTGCCGCGAACTAAACTGTGATTTTTTTGGCAAAACGTGTTCCTAGGCCATAAAAACTGAGTCTGGAAGCAGCAGAATAGCGTAATTACTCCCCAAATTGACCCGTGAATCGATTTAAAAATCGCTCGTTTTCTGCTAAAAATAGAAAGTGGTGTGAAAATGGGTCCGTACTGCCGCGAACCAAACTGTGATTTTTTTGGCAAAACGTGTTCCTAGGCCATAAAAACTGAGTCTGGAAGCAGCAGAATAGCGTAATTAGTCCCCAAATTGAACCGTGAATCGATTTAAAAATCGCTCGTTTTCTGCTAAAAATAGAAAGTGGTGTGAAAATGGGTCCGTACTTCCGCGAACCAAACTGTGATTTTTTTTGGCAAAACGTGTTCCTAGGCCATAAAAACTGAGTCTGGAAGCTGCAGAATAGCGTAATTACTCCCCAAATTGAACCGTGAATCGATTTAAAAATCGCTCGTTTTCTGCTAAAAATAGAAAGTGGTGTGAAAATGGGTCCGTACTTCCGCGAACCAAACTGTGATTTTTTTTGGCAAAACGTGTTCCTAGGCCATAAAAACTGAGTCTGGAAGCTGCAGAATAGCGTAATTAGTCCCCAAATTGACCCGTGAATCGATTTAAAAATCCCTCGTTTTCGGCTAAAAATAGAAAGTGGTGTGAAAATGGGTCCGTACTGCCGCGAACCAAACTGTGATTTTTTTTGGCAAAACGTGTTCCTAGGCCATAAAAACTGAGTCTGGAAGCAGCAGAATAGCGTAATTACTCCCCAAATTGACCCGTGAATCGATTTAAAAATCGCTCGTTTTCTGCTAAAAATAGAAAGTGGTGTGAAAATGGGTCCGTACTGCCGCGAACCAAACTGTGATTTTTTTGGCAAAACGTGTTCCTAGGCCATAAAAACTGAGTCTGGAAGCAGCAGAATAGCGTAATTAGTCCCCAAATTGAACCGTGAATCGATTTAAAAATCTCTCGTTTTCTGCTAAAAATAGAAAGTGGTGTGAAAATGGGTCCGTACTTCCGCGAACCAAACTGCGATTTTTTTTGGCAAAACGTGTTCCTAAGCCATAAAAACTGAGTTTGGAAGCAGCAGAATATCGTAATTACTCCCCAAATTGAACCGTGAATCGATTTAAAAATCGCTCGTTTTCTGCTAAAAATAGAAAGTGGTGTGAAAATGGGTCCGTACTTCCGCGAACCAAACTGTGATTTTTTTTGGCAAAACGTGTTCCTAGGCCATAAAAACTGAGTCTGGAAGCTGCAGAATAGCGTAATTAGTCCCCAAATTGACCCGTGAATCGATTTAAAAATCGCTCGTTTTCGGCTAAAAATAGAAAGTGGTGTGAAAATGGGTCCGTACTGCCGCGAACCAAACTGTGATTTTTTTTGGCAAAACGTGTTCCTAGGCCATAAAAACTGAGTCTGGAAGCAGCAGAATAGCGTAATTACTCCCCAAATTGACCCGTGAATCGATTTAAAAATCGCTCGTTTTCTGCTAAAAATAGAAAGTGGTGTGAAAATGGGTCCGTACTGCCGCGAACCAAACTGTGATTTTTTTGGCAAAACGTGTTCCTAGGCCATAAAAACTGAGTCTGGAAGCAGCAGAATAGCGTAATTAGTCCCCAAATTGAACCGTGAATCGATTTAAAAATCGCTCGTTTTCTGCTAAAAATAGAAAGTGGTGTGAAAATGGGTCCGTACTGCCGCGAACTAAACTGTGATTTTTTTGGCAAAACGTGTTCCTAGGCCATAAAAACTGAGTCTGGAAGCAGCAGAATAGCGTAATTACTCCCCAAATTGACCCGTGAATCGATTTAAAAATCGCTCGTTTTCTGCTAAAAATAGAAAGTGGTGTGAAAATGGGTCCGTACTGCCGCGAACCAAACTGTGATTTTTTTGGCAAAACGTGTTCCTAGGCCATAAAAACTGAGTCTGGAAGCAGCAGAATAGCGTAATTAGTCCCCAAATTGAACCGTGAATCGATTTAAAAATCGCTCGTTTTCTGCTAAAAATAGAAAGTGGTGTGAAAATGGGTCTGTACTTCCGCGAACCAAACTGTGATTTTTTTTGGCAAAACGTGTTCCTAGGCCATAAAAACTGAGTCTGGAAGCTGCAGAATAGCGTAATTACTCCCCAAATTGAACCGTGAATCGATTTAAAAATCGCTCGTTTTCTGCTAAAAATAGAAAGTGGTGTGAAAATGGGTCCGTACTTCCGCGAACCAAACTGTGATTTTTTTTGGCAAAACGTGTTCCTAGGCCATAAAAACTGAGTCTGGAAGCTGCAGAATAGCGTAATTAGTCCCCAAATTGACCCGTGAATCGATTTAAAAATCCCTCGTTTTCGGCTAAAAATAGAAAGTGGTGTGAAAATGGGTCCGTACTGCCGCGAACCAAACTGTGATTTTTTTTGGCAAAACGTGTTCCTAGGCCATAAAAACTGAGTCTGGAAGCAGCAGAATAGCGTAATTACTCCCCAAATTGACCCGTGAATCGATTTAAAAATCGCTCGTTTTCTGCTAAAAATAGAAAGTGGTGTGAAAATGGGTCCGTACTGCCGCGAACCAAACTGTGATTTTTTTGGCAAAACGTGTTCCTAGGCCATAAAAACTGAGTCTGGAAGCAGCAGAATAGCGTAATTAGTCCCCAAATTGAACCGTGAATCGATTTAAAAATCGCTCGTTTTCTGCTAAAAATAGAAAGTGGTGTGAAAATGGGTCCGTACTTCCGCGAACCAAACTGCGATTTTTTTTGGCAAAACGTGTTCCTAAGCCATAAAAACTGAGTCTGGAAGCAGCAGAATATCGTAATTACTCCCCAAATTGAACCGTGAATCGATTTAAAAATCGCTCGTTTTATGCTAAAAATAGAAAGTGGTGTGAAAATGGGTCCGTACTGCCGCGAACCAAACTTCGATTTTTTTTGGCAAAACGTGTTCCTAGGCCATAAAAACTGAGTCTGGAAGCAGCAGAATAGCGTAATTAGTCCAGAAATTGAACCGTGAATCGATTTAAAAATCGCTCGTTTTCTGCTAAAAATAGAAAGTGGTGTGAAAATGGGTCCGTACTGCCGCGAACCAAACTGTGATTTTTTTTGGCAAAACGTGTTCCTAGGCCATAAAAACTGAGTCTGGAAGCAGCAGAATAGCGTAATTAGTCCCCAAATTGAACCGTGAATCGATTTAAAAATCGCTCGTTTTCTGCTAAAAATAGAAAGTGGTGTGAAAATGGGTCCGTACTGCCGCGAACCAAACTGTGATTTTTTTGGCAAAACGTGTTCCTAGGCCATAAAAACTGAGTCTGGATGCAGCAGAATAGCGTAATTACTCCCCAAATTGACCCGTGAATCGATTTAAAAATCGCTCGTTTTCTGCTAAAAATAGAAAGTGGTGTGAAAATGGGTCCGTACTGCCGCGAACCAAACTGTGATTTTTTTGGCAAAACGTGTTCCTAGGCCATAAAAACTGAGTCTGGAAGCAGCAGAATAGCGTAATTAGTCCCCAAATTGAACCGTGAATCGATTTAAAAATCGCTCGTTTTCTGCTAAAAATAGAAAGTGGTGTGAAAATGGGTCCGTACTTCCGCGAACCAAACTGTGATTTTTTTTGGCAAAACGTGTTCCTAGGCCATAAAAACTGAGTCTGGAAGCTGCAGAATAGCGTAATTACTCCCCAAATTGAACCGTGAATCGATTTAAAAATCGCTCGTTTTCTGCTAAAAATAGAAAGTGGTGTGAAAATGGGTCCGTACTTCCGCGAACCAAACTGTGATTTTTTTTGGCAAAACATGTTCCTAGGCCATAAAAACTGAGTCTGGAAGCTGCAGAATAGCGTAATTAGTCCCCAAATTGACCCGTGAATCGATTTAAAAATCGCTCTTTTTCGGCTAAAAATAGAAAGTGGTGTGAAAATGGGTCCGTACTGCCGCGAACCAAACTGTGATTTTTTTTGGCAAAACATTGTTCCTAGGCCATAAAAACTGAGTCTGGAAGCAGCAGAATAGCGTAATTACTCCCCAAATTGACCCGTGAATCGATTTAAAAATCGCTCGTTTTCTGCTAAAAATAGAAAGTGGTGTGAAAATGGGTCCGTACTGCCGCGAACCAAACTGTGATTTTTTTGGCAAAACGTGTTCCTAGGCCATAAAAACTGAGTCTGGAAGCAGCAGAATAGCGTAATTAGTCCCCAAATTGAACCGTGAATCGATTTAAAAATCGCTCGTTTTCTGCTAAAAATAGAAAGTGGTGTGAAAATGGGTCCGTACTTCCGCGAACCAAACTGTGATTTTTTTGGCAAAACGTGTTCCTAGGCCATAAAAACTGAGTCTGGAAGCTGCAGAATAGCGTAATTACTCCCCAAATTGAACCGTGAATCGATTTAAAAATCGCTCGTTTTCTACTAAAAATAGAAAGTGGTGTGACAATGGGTCCGTACTTCCGCGAACAAAACTGTGATTTTTTTGGTAAAACGTGTTCCTAGGCCATAAAAACTGAGTCTGGAAGCTGCAGAATAGCGTAATTAGTCCCCAAATTGACCCGTGAATCGATTTAAAAATCGCTCGTTTTCGGCTAAAAATAGAAAGTGGTGTGAAAATGGGTCCGTACTGCCGCGAACCAAACTGTGATTTTTTTTGGCAAAACGTGTTCCTAGGCCAGAAAAACTGAATCTGGAAGCTGCAGAATAGCGTAATTACTCCCCAAATTGACCCGTGAATCGATTTAAAAATCTATCGTTTTCTGCTAAAAATAGAAAGTGGTGTGAAAATGGGTTCGTACTTCCGCGAACCAAACTGTGATTTTTTTTGGCAAAACGTGTTCCTAGGCCATAAAAACTGAGTCTGGAAGCAGCAGAATAGCGTAATTAGTCCCTAAATTGACCCGTGAATCGATTTAAAAATCGCTCGTTTTCTTCTAAAAATAGAAAGTGGTGTGAAAATGGGTCTGTACTGCCGCGAACCAAACTGCGATTTTTTTTTGGCAAAACGTGTTCCTAGGCCATAAAAACTGTGTCTGAAAGCTGCAGAATAGCGTAATTAGTCCACAAATTGACCCGTGAATCGATTTAAAAATCGTTCGTTTTCTGCTAAAAATAGAAAGTGGTGTGAAAATGGGTCCGTACTGCCACGAACCAAACTGCGATTTTTTTTGGCAAAACGTGTTCCTAAGCCATAAAAACTGAGTCTGGAAGCAGCAGAATATCGTAATTACTCCCCAAATTGAACCGTGAATCGATTTAAAAATCGCTCGTTTTATGCTAAAAATAGAAAGTGGTGTGAAAATGGGTCCGTACTGCCGCGAACCAAACTTTGATTTTTTTTGGCAAAACGTGTTCCTAGGCCATAAAAACTGAGTCTGGAAGCAGCAGAATAGCGTAATTAGTCCAGAAATTGAACCGTGAATCGATTTAAAAATCGCTCGTTTTCTGCTAAAAATAGAAAGTGGTGTGAAAATGGGTCCGTACTGCCGCGAACCAAACTGTGATTTTTTTGGCAAAACGTGTTCCTAGGCCATAAAAACTGAGTCTGGAAGCAGCAGAATAGCGTAATTACTCCCCAAATTGACCCGTGAATCGATTTAAAAATCGCTCGTTTTCTGCTAAAAATAGAAAGTGGTGTGAAAATGGGTCCGTACTACCGCGAACCAAACTGTGATTTTTTTTTTGGCAAAACGTGTTCCTAGGCCATAAAAACTGAGTCTGGAAGCAGCAGAATAGCGTAATTAGTCCCCAAATTGAACCGTGAATCGATTTAAAAATCGCTCGTTTTCTGCTAAAAATAGAAAGTGGTGTGAAAATGGGTCCGTACTTCCGCGAACCAAACTGTGATTTTTTTTGGCAAAACGTGTTCCTAGGCCATAAAAACTGAGTCTGGAAGCTGCAGAATAGCGTAATTACTCCCCAAATTGAACCGTGAATCGATTTAAAAATCGCTCGTTTTCTTCTAAAAATAGAAAGTGGTGTGAAAATGGGTCTGTACTGCCGCGAACCAAACTGCGATTTTTTTTTGGCAAAACGTGTTCCTAGGCCATAAAAACTGTGTCTGAAACCTGCAGAATAGCGTAATTAGTCCACAAATTGACCCGTGAATCGATTTAAAAATCGTTCGTTTTCTGCTAAAAATAGAAAGTGGTGTGAAAATGGGTCCGTACTGCCACGAACCAAACTGCGATTTTTTTTGGCAAAACGTGTTCCTAAGCCATAAAAACTGAGTCTGGAAGCAGCAGAATATCGTAATTACTCCCCAAATTGAACCGTGAATCGATTTAAAAATCGCTCGTTTTATGCTAAAAATAGAAAGTGGTGTGAAAATGGGTCCGTACTGCCGCGAACCAAACTTTGATTTTTTTTGGCAAAACGTGTTCCTAGGCCATAAAAACTGAGTCTGGAAGCTGCAGAATAGCGTAATTAGTCCCCAAATTGACCCGTGAATCGATTTAAAAATCGCTCGTTTTCGGCTAAAAATAGAAAGTGGTGTGAAAATGGGTCCGTACTGCCGCGAACCAAACTGTGATTTTTTTTGGCAAAACGTGTTCCTAGGCCAGAAAAACTGAATCTGGAAGCTGCAGAATAGCGTAATTACTCCCCAAATTGACCCGTGAATCGATTTAAAAATCGTTCGTTTTCTGCTAAAAATAGAAAGTGGTGTGAAAATGGGTTCGTACTTCCGCGAACCAAACTGTGATTTTTTTTGGCAAAACGTGTTCCTAGGCCATAAAAACTGAGTCTGGAAGCAGCAGAATAGCGTAATTAGTCCCTAAATTGACCCGTGAATCGATTTAAAAATCGCTCGTTTTCTTCTAAAAATAGAAAGTGGTGTGAAAATGGGTCTGTACTGCCGCGAACCAAACTGCGATTTTTTTTTGGCAAAACGTGTTCCTAGGCCATAAAAACTGTGTCTGAAAGCTGCAGAATAGCGTAATTAGTCCACAAATTGACCCGTGAATCGATTTAAAAATCGTTCGTTTTCTGCTAAAAATAGAAAGTGGTGTGAAAATGGGTCCGTACTGCCACGAACCAAACTGCGATTTTTTTTGGCAAAACGTGTTCCTAAGCCATAAAAACTGAGTCTGGAAGCAGCAGAATATCGTAATTACTCCCCAAATTGAACCGTGAATCGATTTAAAAATCGCTCGTTTTATGCTAAAAATAGAAAGTGGTGTGAAAATGGGTCCGTACTGCCGCGAACCAAACTTTGATTTTTTTTGGCAAAACGTGTTCCTAGGCCATAAAAACTGAGTCTGGAAGCAGCAGAATAGCGTAATTAGTCCAGAAATTGAACCGTGAATCGATTTAAAAATCGCTCGTTTTCTGCTAAAAATAGAAAGTGGTGTGAAAATGGGTCCGTACTGCCACGAACCAAACTGCGATTTTTTTTGGCAAAACGTGTTCCTAAGCCATAAAAACTGAGTCTGGAAGCAGCAGAATATCGTAATTACTCCCCAAATTGAACCGTGAATCGATTTAAAAATCGCTCGTTTTATGCTAAAAATAGAAAGTGGTGTGAAAATGGGTCCGTACTGCCGCGAACCAAACTTTGATTTTTTTTGGCAAAACGTGTTCCTAGGCCATAAAAACTGAGTCTGGAAGCTGCAGAATAGCGTAATTAGTCCCCAAATTGACCCGTGAATCGATTTAAAAATCGCTCGTTTTCGGCTAAAAATAGAAAGTGGTGTGAAAATGGGTCCGTACTGCCGCGAACCAAACTGTGATTTTTTTTGGCAAAACGTGTTCCTAGGCCAGAAAAACTGAATCTGGAAGCTGCAGAATAGCGTAATTACTCCCCAAATTGACCCGTGAATCGATTTAAAAATCGTTCGTTTTCTGCTAAAAATAGAAAGTGGTGTGAAAATGGGTTCGTACTTCCGCGAACCAAACTGTGATTTTTTTTGGCAAAACGTGTTCCTAGGCCATAAAAACTGAGTCTGGAAGCAGCAGAATAGCGTAATTAGTCCCTAAATTGACCCGTGAATCGATTTAAAAATCGCTCGTTTTCTTCTAAAAATAGAAAGTGGTGTGAAAATGGGTCTGTACTGCCGCGAACCAAACTGCGATTTTTTTTTGGCAAAACGTGTTCCTAGGCCATAAAAACTGTGTCTGAAAGCTGCAGAATAGCGTAATTAGTCCACAAATTGACCCGTGAATCGATTTAAAAATCGTTCGTTTTCTGCTAAAAATAGAAAGTGGTGTGAAAATGGGTCCGTACTGCCACGAACCAAACTGCGATTTTTTTTGGCAAAACGTGATCCTAAGCCATAAAAACTGAGTCTGGAAACAGCAGAATATCGTAATTACTCCCCAAATTGAACCGTGAATCGATTTAAAAATCGCTCGTTTTATGCTAAAAATAGAAAGTGGTGTGAAAATGGGTCCGTACTGCCGCGAACCAAACTTTGATTTTTTTTGGCAAAACGTGTTCCTAGGCCATAAAAACTGAGTCTGGAAGCAGCAGAATAGCGTAATTAGTCCAGAAATTGAACCGTGAATCGATTTAAAAATCGCTCGTTTTCTGCTAAAAATAGAAAGTGGTGTGAAAATGGGTCCGTACTGCCGCGAACCAAACTGTGATTTTTTTGGCAAAACGTGTTCCTAGGCCATAAAAACTGAGTCTGGAAGCAGCAGAATAGCGTAATTACTCCCCAAATTGACCCGTGAATCGATTTAAAAATCGCTCGTTTTCTGCTAAAAATAGAAAGTGGTGTGAAAATGGGTCCGTACTACCGCGAACCAAACTGTGATTTTTTTTTTGGCAAAACGTGTTCCTAGGCCATAAAAACTGAGTCTGGAAGCTGCAGAATAGCGTAATTACTCCCCAAATTGAACCGTGAATCGATTTAAAAATCGCTCGTTTTCTACTAAAAATAGAAAGTGGTGTGACAATGGGTCCGTACTTCCGCGAACAAAACTGTGATTTTTTTGGTAAAACGTGTTCCTAGGCCATAAAAACTGAGTCTGGAAGCTGCAGAATAGCGTAATTAGTCCCCAAATTGACCCGTGAATCGATTTAAAAATCGCTCGTTTTCGGCTAAAAATAGAAAGTGGTGTGAAAATGGGTTCGTACTTCCGCGAACCAAACTGTGATTTTTTTTGGCAAAACGTGTTCCTAGGCCATAAAAACTGAGTCTGGAAGCAGCAGAATAGCGTAATTAGTCCCTAAATTGACCCGTGAATCGATTTAAAAATCGCTCGTTTTCTTCTAAAAATAGAAAGTGGTGTGAAAATGGGTCTGTACTGCCGCGAACCAAACTGCGATTTTTTTTTGGCAAAACGTGTTCCTAGGCCATAAAAACTGTGTCTGAAAGCTGCAGAATAGCGTAATTAGTCCACAAATTGACCCGTGAATCGATTTAAAAATCGTTCGTTTTCTGCTAAAAATAGAAAGTGGTGTGAAAATGGGTCCGTACTGCCACGAACCAAACTGCGATTTTTTTTGGCAAAACGTGTTCCTAAGCCATAAAAACTGAGTCTGGAAGCAGCAGAATATCGTAATTACTCCCCAAATTGAACCGTGAATCGATTTAAAAATCGCTCGTTTTATGCTAAAAATAGAAAGTGGTGTGAAAATGGGTCCGTACTGCCGCGAACCAAACTTTGATTTTTTTTGGCAAAACGTGTTCCTAGGCCATAAAAACTGAGTCTGGAAGCAGCAGAATAGCGTAATTAGTCCAGAAATTGAACCGTGAATCGATTTAAAAATCGCTCGTTTTCTGCTAAAAATAGAAAGTGGTGTGAAAATGGGTCCGTACTGCCGCGAACCAAACTGTGATTTTTTTGGCAAAACGTGTTCCTAGGCCATAAAAACTGAGTCTGGAAGCAGCAGAATAGCGTAATAACTCCCAAAATTGAACCGTGAATCGATTTAAAAATCGCTCGTTTTCTGCTAAAAATAGAAAGTGGTGTGAAAATGGGTCCGTACTGCCGCGAACCAAACTGTGATTTTTTTTGGCAAAACGTGTTCCTAGGCCATAAAAACTGAGTCTGGAAGCAGCAGAATAGCGTAATTAGTCCCCAAATTGAACCGTGAATCGATTTAAAAATCGCTCGTTTTCTGCTAAAAATAGAAAGTGCTGTGAAAATGGGTCCGTACTTCCGCGAACCAAACTGTGATTTTTTTTGGCAAAACGTGTTCCTAGGCCATAAAAACTGAGTCTGTAAGCTGCAGAATAGCGTAATTACTCCCCAAATTGAACCGTGAATCGATTTAAAAATCGCTCGTTTTCTACTAAAAATAGAAAGTGGTGTGACAATGGGTCCGTACTTCCGCGAACAAAACTGTGATTTTTTTGGTAAAACGTGTTCCTAGGCCATAAAAACTGAGTCTGGAAGCTGCAGAATAGCGTAATTAGTCCCCAAATTGACCCGTGAATCGATTTAAAAATCGCTCGTTTTCGGCTAAAAATAGAAAGTGGTGTGAAAATGGGTCCGTACTGCCGCGAACCAAACTGTGATTTTTTTTGGCAAAACGTGTTCCTAGGCCAGAAAAACTGAGTCTGGAAGCTGCAGAATAGCGTAATTACTCCCCAAATTGACCCGTGAATCGATTTAAAAATCGTTCGTTTTCTGCTAAAAATAGAAAGTGGTGTGAAAATGGGTTCGTACTTCCGCGAACCAAACTGTGATTTTTTTTGGCAAAACGTGTTCCTAGGCCATAAAAACTGAGTCTGGAAGCAGCAGAATAGCGTAATTAGTCCCCAAATTGACCCGTGAATCGATTTAAAAATCGCTCGTTTTCTGCTAAAAATAGAAAGTGGTGTGAAAATGGGTCCGTACTGCCGCGAACCAAACTGTGATTTTTTTTGGCAAAACGTGTTCCTAGGCCATAAAAACTGTGTCTGAAAGCTGCAGAATAGCGTAATTAGTCCACAAATTGACCCGTGAATCGATTTAAAAATCGTTCGTTTTCTGCTAAAAATAGAAAGTGGTGTGAAAATGGGTCCGTACTGCCACGAACCAAACTGCGATTTTTTTTGGCAAAACGTGTTCCTAAGCCATAAAAACTGAGTCTGGAAGCAGCAGAATATCGTAATTACTCCCCAAATTGAACCGTGAATCGATTTAAAAATCGCTCGTTTTATGCTAAAAATAGAAAGTGGTGTGAAAATGGGTCCGTACTGCCGCGAACCAAACTTTGATTTTTTTTGGCAAAACGTGTTCCTAGGCCATAAAAACTGAGTCTGGAAGCAGCAGAATAGCGTAATTAGTCCAGAAATTGAACCGTGAATCGATTTAAAAATCGCTCGTTTTCTGCTAAAAATAGAAAGTGGTGTGAAAATGGGTCCGTACTGCCGCGAACCAAACTGTGATTTTTTTGGCAAAACGTGTTCCTAGGCCATAAAAACTGAGTCTGGAAGCAGCAGAATAGCGTAATAACTCCCAAAATTGAACCGTGAATCGATTTAAAAATCGCTTGTTTTCTGCTAAAAATAGAAAGTGGTGTGAAAATGGGTCCGTACTGCCCGCGAACCAAACTGTGATTTTTTTTGGCAAAACGTGTTCCTAGGCCATAAAAACTGAGTCTGGAAGCAGCAGAATAGCGTAATTAGTCCCCAAATTGAACCGTGAATCGATTTAAAAATCGCTCGTTTTCTGCTAAAAATAGAAAGTGCTGTGAAAATGGGTCCGTACTTCCGCGAACCAAACTGTGATTTTTTTTGGCAAAACGTGTTCCTAGGCCATAAAACTGAGTCTGTAAGCTGCAGAATAGCGTAATTACTCCCCAAATTGAACCGTGAATCGATTTAAAAATCGCTCGTTTTCTACTAAAAATAGAAAGTGGTGTGACAATGGGTCCGTACTTCCGCGAACAAAACTGTGATTTTTTTGGTAAAACGTGTTCCTAGGCCATAAAAACTGAGTCTGGAAGCTGCAGAATAGCGTAATTAGTCCCCAAATTGACCCGTGAATCGATTTAAAAATCGCTCGTTTTCGGCTAAAAATAGAAAGTGGTGTGAAAATGGGTCCGTACTGCCGCGAACCAAACTGTGATTTTTTTTGGCAAAACGTGTTCCTAGGCCAGAAAAACTGAGTCTGGAAGCTGCAGAATAGCGTAATTACTCCCCAAATTGACCCCGTGAATCGATTTAAAAATCGTTCGTTTTCTGCTAAAAATAGAAAGTGGTGTGAAAATGGGTTCGTACTTCCGCGAACCAAACTGTGATTTTTTTTGGCAAAACGTGTTCCTAGGCCATAAAAACTGAGTCTGGAAGCAGCAGAATAGCGTAATTAGTCCCCAAATTGACCCGTGAATCGATTTAAAAATCGCTCGTTTTCTGCTAAAAATAGAAAGTGGTGTGAAAATGGGTCCGTACTGCCGCGAACCAAACTGTGATTTTTTTTGGCAAAACGTGTTCCTAGGCCATAAAAACTGTGTCTGAAAGCTGCAGAATAGCGTAATTAGTCCACAAATTGACCCGTGAATCGATTTAAAAATCGTTCGTTTTCTGCTAAAAATAGAAAGTGGTGTGAAAATGGGTCCGTACTGCCACGAACCAAACTGCGATTTTTTTTGGCAAAACGTGTTCCTAAGCCATAAAAACTGAGTCTGGAAGTAGCAGAATATCGTAATTACTCCCCAAATTGAACCGTGAATCGATTTAAAAATCGCTCGTTTTATGCTAAAAATAGAAAGTGGTGTGAAAATGGGTCCGTACTTCCGCGAACCAAACTTTGATTTTTTTTGGCAAAACGTGTTCCTAGGCCATAAAAACTGAGTCTGGAAGCAGCAGAATAGCGTAATTAGTCCAGAAATTGAACCGTGAATCGATTTAAAAATCGCTCGTTTTCTGCTAAAAATAGAAAGTGGTGTGAAAATGGGTCCGTACTTCCGCGAACCAAACTGTGATTTTTTTTGCAAAACGTGTTCCTAGGCCATAAAAACTGAGTCTGGAAGCTGCAGAATAGCGTAATTACTCCCCAAATTGAACCGTGAATCGATTTAAAAATCGCTCGTTTTCTACTAAAAATAGAAAGTGGTGTGACAATGGGTCCGTACTGCCGCGAACCAAACTGTGATTTTTTTGGCAAAACGTGTTCCTAGGCCATAAAAACTGAGTCTGGAAGCAGCAGAATAGCGTAATTAGTCCCCAAATTGAACCGTGAATCGATTTAAAAATCGCTCGTTTTCTGCTAAAAATAGAAAGTGCTGTGAAAATGGGTCCGTACTTCCGCGAACCAAACTGTGATTTTTTTTGGCAAAACGTGTTCCTAGGCCATAAAAACTGAGTCTGGAAGCTGCAGAATAGCGTAATTACTCCCCAAATTGACCGTGAATCGATTTAAATATCGCTCGTTTTCTACTAAAAATAGAAGTGGTGTGACAATGGGTCCGTACTTCCGAGAACAAAACTGTGATTTTTTTGGTAAAACGTGTTCCTAGGCCATAAAAACTGAGTCTGGAAGCTGCAGAATAGCGTAATTAGTCCCCAAATTGACCCGTGAATCGATTTAAAAATCGCTCGTTTTCGGCTAAAAATAGAAAGTGGTGTGAAAATGGGTCCGTACTGCCGCGAACCAAACTGTGATTTTTTTTTGGCAAAACGTGTTCCTAGGCCAGAAAAACTGAGTCTGGAAGCTGCAGAATAGCGTAATTACTCCCCAAATTGACCCGTGAATCGATTTAAAAATCGTTCGTTTTCTGCTAAAAATAGAAAGTGGTGTGAAAATGGGTTCGTACTTCCGCGAACCAAACTGTGATTTTTTTTGGCAAAACGTGTTCCTAGGCCATAAAAACTGAGTCTGGAAGCAGCAGAATAGCGTAATTAGTCCAGAAATTGAACCGTGAATCGATTTAAAAATCGCTCGTTTTCTGCTAAAAATAGAAAGTGGTGTGAAAATGGGTCCGTACTGCCCGCGAACCAAACTGTGATTTTGTTTGGCAAAACGTGTTCCTAGGCCATAAAAACTGAGTCTGGAAGCAGCAGAATAGCGTAATTACTCCCCAAATTGACCCGTGAATCGATTTAAAAATCGCTCGTTTTCTGCTAAAAATAGAAAGTGCTGTGAAAATGGGTCCGTACTTCCGCGAACCAAACTGTGATTTTTTTTGGCAAAACGTGTTCCTAGGCCATAAAAACTGAGTCTGGAAGCTGCAGAATAGCGTAATTACTCCCCAAATTGAACCGTGAATCGATTTAAAAATCGCTCGTTTTCTACTAAAAATAGAAAGTGGTGTGACAATGGGTCCGTACTTCCGAGAACAAAACTGTGATTTTTTTGGTAAAACGTGTTCCTAGGCCATAAAAACTGAGTCTGGAAGCTGCAGAATAGCGTAATTAGTCCCCAAATTGACCTGTGAATCGATTTAAAAATCGCTCGTTTTCGGCTAAAAATAGAAAGTGGTGTGAAAATGGGTCCGTACTGCCGCGAACCAAACTGTGATTTTTTTTGGCAAAACGTGTTCCTAGGCCAGAAAAACTGAGTCTGGAAGCTGCAGAATAGCGTAATTACTCCCCAAATTGACCCGTGAATCGATTTAAAAATCGTTCGTTTTCTGCTAAAAATAGAAAGTGGTGTGAAAATGGGTTCGTACTTCCGCGAACCAAACTGTGATTTTTTTTGGCAAAACGTGTTCCTAGGCCATAAAAACTGAGTCTGGAAGCAGCAGAATAGCGTAATTAGTCCAGAAATTGAACCGTGAATCGATTTAAAAATCGCTCGTTTTCTGCTAAAAATAGAAAGTGCTGTGAAAATGGGTCCGTACTTCCGCGAACCAAACTGTGATTTTTTTTGGCAAAACGTGTTCCTAGGCCATAAAAACTGAGTCTGGAAGCTGCAGAATAGCGTAATTACTCCCCAAATTGAACCGTGAATCGATTTAAAAATCGCTCGTTTTCTACTAAAAATAGAAAGTGGTGTGACAATGGGTCCGTACTTCCGAGAACAAAACTGTGATTTTTTTGGTAAAACGTGTTCCTAGGCCATAAAAACTGAGTCTGGAAGCTGCAGAATAGCGTAATTACTCCCCAAATTGACCCCGTGAATCGATTTAAAAATCGCTCGTTTTCTGCTAAAAATAGAAAGTGGTGTGAAAATGGGTCCGTACTGCCGCGAACCAAACTGTGATTTTTTTGGCAAAACGTGTTCCTAGGCCATAAAAACTGAGTCTGGAAGCTGCAGAATAGCGTAATTAGTCCCCAAATTGACCCGTGAATCGATTTAAAAATCGCTCGTTTTCGGCTAAAAATAGAAAGTGGTGTGAAAATGGGTCCGTACTGCCGCGAACCAAACTGTGATTTTTTTTGGCAAAACGTGTTCCTAGGCCAGAAAAACTGAGTCTGGAAGCTGCAGAATAGCGTAATTACTCCCCAAATTGACCCGTGAATCGATTTAAAAATCGTTCGTTTTCTGCTAAAAATAGAAAGTGGTGTGAAAATGGGTTCGTACTTCCGCGAACCAAACTGTGATTTTTTTTGGCAAAACGTGTTCCTAGGCCATAAAAACTGAGTCTGGAAGCAGCAGAATAGCGTAATTAGTCCAGAAATTGAACCGTGAATCGATTTAAAAATCGCTCGTTTTCTGCTAAAAATAGAAAGTGGTGTGAAAATGGGTCCGTACTGCCGCGAACCAAACTGTGATTTTGTTTGGCAAAACGTGTTCCTAGGCCATAAAAACTGAGTCTGGAAGCAGCAGAATAGCGTAATTACTCCCCAAATTGACCCGTGAATCGATTTAAAAATCGCTCGTTTTCTGCTAAAAATAGAAAGTGCTGTGAAAATGGGTCCGTACTTCCGCGAACCAAACTGTGATTTTTTTTGGCAAAACGTGTTCCTAGGCCATAAAAACTGAGTCTGGAAGCTGCAGAATAGCGTAATTACTCCCCAAATTGAACCGTGAATCGATTTAAAAATCGCTCGTTTTCTACTAAAAATAGAAAGTGGTGTGACAATGGGTCCGTACTTCCGAGAACAAAACTGTGATTTTTTTGGTAAAACGTGTTCCTAGGCCATAAAAACTGAGTCTGGAAGCTGCAGAATAGCGTAATTAGTCCCCAAATTGACCTGTGAATCGATTTAAAAATCGCTCGTTTTCGGCTAAAAATAGAAAGTGGTGTGAAAATGGGTCCGTACTGCCGCGAACCAAACTGTGATTTTTTTTGGCAAAACGTGTTCCTAGGCCAGAAAAACTGAGTCTGGAAGCTGCAGAATAGCGTAATTACTCCCCAAATTGACCCGTGAATCGATTTAAAAATCGTTCGTTTTCTGCTAAAAATAGAAAGTGGTGTGAAAATGGGTTCGTACTTCCGCGAACCAAACTGTGATTTTTTTTGGCAAAACGTGTTCCTAGGCCATAAAAACTGAGTCTGGAAGCAGCAGAATAGCGTAATTAGTCCAGAAATTGAACCGTGAATCGATTTAAAAATCGCTCGTTTTCTGCTAAAAATAGAAAGTGCTGTGAAAATGGGTCCGTACTTCCGCGAACCAAACTGTGATTTTTTTTGGCAAAACGTGTTCCTAGGCCATAAAAACTGAGTCTGGAAGCTGCAGAATAGCGTAATTACTCCCCAAATTGAACCGTGAATCGATTTAAAAATCGCTCGTTTTCTACTAAAAATAGAAAGTGGTGTGACAATGGGTCCGTACTTCCGAGAACAAAACTGTGATTTTTTTTGGTAAAACGTGTTCCTAGGCCATAAAAACTGAGTCTGGAAGCTGCAGAATAGCGTAATTACTCCCCAAATTGACCCGTGAATCGATTTAAAAATCGCTCGTTTTCTGCTAAAAATAGAAAGTGGTGTGAAAATGGGTCCGTACTGCCGCGAACCAAACTGTGATTTTTTTTGGCAAAACGTGTTCCGTAGGCCATAAAAACTGAGTCTGGAAGCAGCAGAATAGCGTAATTACTCCCCAAATTGACCCGTGAATCGATTTAAAAATCGCTCGTTTTCTGCTAAAAATAGAAAGTGGTGTGAAAATGGGTCCGTACTGCCGCGAACCAAACTGTGATTTTTTTTGGCAAAACGTGTTCCTAGGCCATAAAAACTGAGTCTGGAAGCAGCAGAATAGCGTAATTACTCCCCAAATTGACCCGTGAATCGATTTAAAAATCGCTCGTTTTCTGCTAAAAATAGAAATGGTGTGAAAATGGGTCCGTACTGCCGCGAACCAAACTGTGATTTTTTTGGCAAAACGTGTTCCTAGCCATAAAAACTGAGTCTGGAAGCAGCAGAATAGCGTAATTAGTCCCCAAATTGAACCGTGAATCGATTTAAAAATCGCTCGTTTTCTGCTAAAAATAGAAAGTGGTGTGAAAATGGGTCCGTACTTCCGCGAACCAAACTGTGATTTTTTTTGGCAAAACGTGTTCCTAGGCCATAAAAACTGAGTCTGGAAGCTGCAGAATAGCGTAATTACTCCCCAAATTGAACCGTGAATCGATTTAAAAATCGCTCGTTTTCTACTAAAATAGAAAGTGGTGTGACAATGGGTCCGTACTTCCGCGAACAAAACTGTGATTTTTTTGGTAAAACGTGTTCCTAGGCCATAAAAACTGAGTCTGGAAGCTGCATAATAGCGTAATTAGTCCCCAAATTGACCCGTGAATCGATTTAAAAATCGCTCGTTTTCGGCTAAAAATAGAAAGTGGTGTGAAAATGGGTCCGTACTGCCGCGAACCAAACTGTGATTTTTTTTGGCAAAACGTGTTCCTAGGCCAGAAAAACTGAGTCTGGAAGCTGCAGAATAGCGTAATTACTCCCCAAATTGACCCGTGAATCGATTTAAAAATCGTTCGTTTTCTGCTAAAAATAGAAAGTGGTGTGAAAATGGGTTCGTACTTCCGCGAACCAAACTGTGATTTTTTTTGGCAAAACGTGTTCCTAGGCCATAAAAACTGAGTCTGGAAGCAGCAGAATAGCGTAATTAGTCCCCAAATTGACCCGTGAATCGATTTAAAAATCGCTCGTTTTCTGCTAAAAATAGAAAGTGGTGTGAAAATGGGTCCGTACTGCCCGCGAACCAAACTGTGATTTTTTTTGGCAAAACGTGTTCCTAGGCCATAAAAACTGTGTCTGAAAGCTGCAGAATAGCGTAATTAGTCCACAAATTGACCCGTGAATCGATTTAAAAATCGTTCGTTTTCTGCTAAAAATAGAAAGTGGTGTGAAAATGGGTCCGTACTGCCACGAACCAAACTGCGATTTTTTTTGGCAAAATGTGTTCCTAAGCCATAAAAATTGAGTCTGGAAGCAGCAGAATATCGTAATTACTCCCCAAATTGAACCGTGAATCGATTTAAAAATCGCTCGTTTTATGCTAAAAATAGAAAGTGGTGTGAAAATGGGTCCGTACTTCCGCGAACCAAACTTTGATTTTTTTTTGGCAAAACGTGTTCCTAGGCCATAAAAACTGAGTCTGGAAGCAGCGGATAGCGTAATTAGTCCAGAAATTGACACCGTGAATCGATTTAAAAATCGCTCGTTTTCTGCTAAAAATAGAAAGTGGTGTGAAAATGGGTCCGTACTTCCGCGAACCAAACTGTGATTTTTTGGCAAAACGTGTTCCTAGGCCATAAAAACTGAGTCTGGAAGCAGCAGAATAGCGTAATTAGTCCCCAAATTGACCCGTGAATCGATTTAAAAATCGCTCGTTTTCTGCTAAAAATAGAAAGTGGTGTGAAAATGGGTCCGTACTGCCGCGAACCAAACTGCGATTTTTTTTTGGCAAAACGTGTTCCTAGGCCCTAAAAACTGAGTCTGGAAGCTGCAGAATAGCGTAATTAGTCCACAAATTGACCCGTGAATCGATTTAAAAATCGCTCGTTTTCTGCTAAAAATAGAAAGTGGTGTGAAAATGGGTCCGTACTGCCACGAACCAAACTGCGATTTTTTTTGGCAAAACGTGTTCCTAAGCCATAAAAATTGAGTCTGGAAGCAGCAGAATAGCGTAATTACTCCCCAAATTGAACCGTGAATCGATTTAAAAATCGCTCGTTTTCTGCTAAAAATAGAAAGTGGTGTGAAAATGGGTCCGTACTTCCGCGAACCAAACTGCGATTTTTTTTGGCAAAACGTGTTCCTAGGCCATAAAAACTGAGTCTGGAAGCTGCAGAATAGCGTAATTAGTCCACAAATTGACCCGTGAATCGATTTAAAAATCGTTCGTTTTCTGCTAAAAATAGAAAGTGGTGTGAAAATGGGTCCGTACTTCCGCGAACCAAACTGTGATTTTTTTGGCAAAACGTGTTCCTAGGCCATAAAAACTGAGTCTGGAAGCAGCAGAATAGCGTAATTAGTCCCCAAATTGACCCGTGAATCGATTTAAAAATCGCTCGTTTTCTGCTAAAAATAGAAAGTGGTGTGAAAATGGGTCCGTACTGCCGCGAACCAAACTGCGATTTTTTTGGCAAAACGTGTTCCTAGGCCCTAAAAACTGAGTCTGGAAGCTGCAGAATAGCGTAATTAGTCCACAAATTGACCCGTGAATCGATTTAAAAATCGCTCGTTTTCTGCTAAAAATAGAAAGTGGTGTGAAAATGGGTCCGTACTGCCACGAACCCAAACTGCGATTTTTTTTGGCAAAACGTGTTCCTAAGCCATAAAAATTGAGTCTGGAAGCAGCAGAATAGCGTAATTACTCCCCAAATTGAACCGTGAATCGATTTAAAAATCGCTCGTTTTCTGCTAAAAATAGAAAGTGGTGTGAAAATGGGTCCGTACTGCCGCGAACCAAACTGCGATTTTTTTTGGCAAAACGTGTTCCTAGGCCATAAAAAACTGAGTCTGGAAGCTGCAGAATAGCGTAATTAGTCCACAAATTGACCCGTGAATCGATTTAAAAATCGTTCGTTTTCTGCTAAAAATAGAAAGTGGTGTGAAAATGGGTCCGTACTGCCACGAACCAAACTGCGATTTTTTTTGGCAAAACGTGTTCCTAAGCCATAAAAATTGAGTCTGGAAGCAGCAGAATATCGTAATTACTCCCCAAATTGAACCGTGAATCGATTTAAAAATCGCTCGTTTTATGCTAAAAATAGAAAGTGGTGTGAAAATGGGTCCGTACTTCCGCGAACCAAACTTTGATTTTTTTTTTGGCAAAACGTGTTCCTAGGCCATAAAAACTGAGTCTGGAAGCAGCGGATAGCGTAATTAGTCCAGAAATTGAACCGTGAATCGATTTAAAAAATCGCTCGTTTTCTGCTAAAAATAGAAAGTGGTGTGAAAATGGGTCCGTACTTCCGCGAACCAAACTGTGATTTTTTTGGCAAAACGTGTTCCTAGGCCATAAAAACTGAGTCTGGAAGCAGCAGAATAGCGTAATTAGTCCCCAAATTGACCCGTGAATCGATTTAAAAATCGCTCGTTTTCTGCTAAAAATAGAAAGTGGTGTGAAAATGGGTCCGTACTGCCGCGAACCAAACTGCGATTTTTTTTGGCAAAACGTGTTCCTAGGCCCTAAAAACTGAGTCTGGAAGCTGCAGAATAGCGTAATTAGTCCACAAATTGACCCGTGAATCGATTTAAAAATCGCTCGTTTTCTGCTAAAAATAGAAAGTGGTGTGAAAATGGGTCCGTACTGCCACGAACCAAACTGCGATTTTTTTTGGGAAAACGTGTTCCTAAGCCATAAAAAATGAGTCTGGAAGCAGCAGAATAGCGTAATTACTCCCCAAATTGAACCGTGAATCGATTTAAAAATCGCTCGTTTTCTGCTAAAAATAGAAAGTGGTGTGAAAATGGGTCCGTACTGCGCGAACCAAACTGCGATTTTTTTTGGCAAAACGTGTTCCTAGGCCATAAAAACTGAGTCTGGAAGCTGCAGAATAGCGTAATTAGTCCACAAATTGACCCGTGAATCGATTTAAAAATCGTTCGTTTTCTGCTAAAAATAGAAAGTGGTGTGAAAATGGGTCCGTACTGCCACGAACCAAACTGCGATTTTTTTTGGCAAAACGTGTTCCTAAGCCATAAAAATTGAGTCTGGAAGCAGCAGAATATCGTAATTACTCCCCAAATTGAACCGTGAATCGATTTAAAAATCGCTCGTTTTATGCTAAAAATAGAAAGTGGTGTGAAAATGGGTCCGTACTTCCGCGAACCAAACTTTGATTTTTTTTTGGCAAAACGTGTTCCTAGGCCATAAAAACTGAGTCTGGAAGCAGCGGATAGCGTAATTAGTCCAGAAATTGAACCGTGAATCGATTTAAAAATCGCTCGTTTTCTGCTAAAAATAGAAAGTGGTGTGAAAATGGGTCCGTACTTCCGCGAACCAAACTGTGATTTTTTTGGCAAAACGTGTTCCTAGGCCATAAAAACTGAGTCTGGAAGCAGCAGAATAGCGTAATTAGTCCCCAAATTGACCCGTGAATCGATTTAAAAATCGCTCGTTTTCTGCTAAAAATAGAAAGTGGTGTGAAAATGGGTCCGTACTGCCGCGAACCAAACTGCGTTTTTTTTGGCAAAACGTGTTCCTAGGCCCTAAAAACTGAGTCTGGAAGCTGCAGAATAGCGTAATTAGTCCACAAATTGACCCGTGAATCGATTTAAAAATCGCTCGTTTTCTGCTAAAAATAGAAAGTGGTGTGAAAATGGGTCCGTACTGCCACGAACCAAACTGCGATTTTTTTTTGGCAAAACGTGTTCCTAGGCCATAAAAACTGAGTCTGGAAGCAGCATAATAGCGTAATTACTCCCCAAATTGAACCGTGAATCGATTTAAAAATCGCTCGTTTTCTGCTAAAAATAGAAAGTGGTGTGAAAATGGGTCCGTACTGCCGCGAACCAAACTGCGATTTTTTTTGGCAAAACGTGTTCCTAGGCCATAAAAACTGAGTCTGGAAGCTGCAGAATAGCGTAATTAGTCCACAAATTGACCCGTGAATCGATTTAAAAATCGTTCGTTTTCTGCTAAAAATAGAAAGTGGTGTGAAAATGGGTCCGTACTGCCACGAACCAAACTGCGATTTTTTTTGGCAAAACGTGTTCCTAAGCCATAAAAATTGAGTCTGGAAGCAGCAGAATATCGTAATTACTCCCCAAATTGAACCGTGAATCGATTTAAAAATCGCTCGTTTTATGCTAAAAATAGAAAGTGGTGTGAAAATGGGTCCGTACTTCCGCGAACCAAACTTTGATTTTTTTTTGGCAAAACGTGTTCCTAGGCCATAAAAACTGAGTCTGGAAGCAGCGAATAGCGTAATTAGTCCAGAAATTGAACCGTGAATCGATTTAAAAATCGCTCGTTTTCTGCTAAAAATAGAAAGTGGTGTGAAAATGGGTCCGTACTTCCGCGAACCAAACTGTGATTTTTTTGGCAAAACGTGTTCCTAGGCCATAAAAACAGAGTCTGGAAGCAGCAGAATAGCGTAATTAGTCCCCAAATTGACCCGTGAATCGATTTAAAAATCGCTCGTTTTCTGCTAAAAATAGAAAGTGGTGTGAAAATGGGTCCGTACTGCCGCGAACCAAACTGCGATTTTTTTTGGCAAAACGTGTTCCTAGGCCCTAAAAACTGAGTCTGGAAGCTGCAGAATAGCGTAATTAGTCCACAAATTGACCCGTGAATCGATTTAAAAATCGCTCGTTTTCTGCTAAAAATAGAAAGTGGTGTGAAAATGGGTCCGTAC
>JAQQBG010000062.1:5000-7500 GCA_032199755.1 Ambrosia artemisiifolia | reverse complement strand
ATAACCCATGGCTGAATGCCATGATGGGTACGACATGAGGATTCTCATCTCATACCCATCATGGCGGCCAGCCATGGGCACCACTGCCCGAAGGCAATGTTAACCCATGGCTGATTGCCATGATGGGTAGAACATGAGAATTCTCATCTCATACCCATCATGGCGGTCATGGGCACCGATGCCCGAAGGCAACGATATCCCATGACGTCCTCGAAGCGGCCAGCCATGGGCACCATTGCCCGAAGGCAATGATAACCCATGGCTGAATGCCATGATGGAGACGACATGAGGATTCTCATCTCATACCCATCATGGCGGTCCATCTTGTGGTGTATCAGGTCAAGGCTTGGGCGTGCCAACACACTTTATCACCCACAATGTTTTCACATGCTTTGATCCTGCCAACAAGATGGTCTGCTAGTGCTAGTTCAAGAGAGGGGCCGCACTAGCTTGGCCAAGACACCTTACCCCCCTATATATACATTCTGCACAAAAAGTAAAGTGACAGGAACAGACATTAATTTTTTGAGGAATGATAATTTTTTGAAGGCATGCCCATTGTAGGCCATCGTCAAGCCATCGTTCTAGTCGTCGTGTGGGAAACAAGCATAATTCAAGGCAACATGGCTTGTCTACTAGGCAACATGGTGCACAATGTGGGGCGTCTTTGCCAAGCATCCATCAATTCACTAGCAAACGTGCTTACAACTAGGCATGATGTGGGGCATTTACAAGGCACGAGGCTAGATTTCTAGGCAACATGGCTTGGGGAGACACACCTCGTGCTACAATAGGCTTGAAACCTCTCATCTCGTATGCCCTCACTAGCCTTAGTCGGGCACTGGGGTTGCTCAAGCCCCATGTCTCCCTTATATATACATATTTCACAAAAAGCATTGTGACAGGAACAGACATTAAATTTTCGAGGATTGATAATTTTCGAGGTTTGCTGCTCGTTGGGCCTATGTACACGAGTCGTTGTGCGAGAAACCAAGTCGTTGGGCAACATTCCTAGGCAACGTGGGCAGGAGGGGCACTTGGTTCTCGAGTTCGTGGCTTGCTTGGGGAAATTTAGCTTGTGTACAAGGCCTTGGCAGCCTTGTTTCTCGGCCAACAAGGCCTCCTTGGGCGCTGCCAAGCCTCACCCAGGCAAGCCCTTCCCAACACACACCCCTCCCCTATATATACATATTGCACAAAAAGTTAAGTTTCAGGAATAGACATTAATTTTTTGAGGAATGATAATTTTTTGAGACCCTATCAAAAACCCATCAAACGACGTCGGATTGGCACGAAATTTTGCGTGGTGCCTCGGGGCAATGTTTTAAGATGTTCGGAACCGGAAAATTCTGGGTTCGGGTCCCGTGGGCCCGTGGGCCGGGCTCGGTCGGCCCCGGACCTTTATTCGTTATGTAATCATCGTAAACCAATCAAACGACGTCGGATCGCCACGAAACTTTACGTGGGTGTTCTAGGGGCTAACCAGAGACGTTTGGTGTCACGGTCCGCCTTGATCGGGTCAGCCCGTTGACCGGGCCATTGACGGTGCGCCGGACTATGTGATTGGCCCTAAACCATATCAAACGATCTAGGATCGCCATGAAACTTTGTGTGAGCCTTCGAAATAACGAAATAAAAGGGTCCCGTAAAAATACTTTGCTTTCGGGTCCGTGGGCCCGCGGGCCGGTCATCCATCCAACGCCCGGTGTTCTCCGAAACACCACCGAACGACGCCTAATCGCCACGAAACTTTGCGTGCTTGCTCGCGGGCATGGTTAGAGTTGATTAGTGTCATCGTATCATGTTTTCGGGTAAAATAGTTTAACGGGTTGTGTTCGGGCCCGTTGGCCCTTTCGATCGTATTCGAGCCCGTTGTACTCGGGCAACATCCTGGAACAATGTGGGGACTTAGGCAAAGGCATCGTGGTTAGTTTACTAGGCCAGCCTCTTATTGCGTGGTCGCTCACCGACCTTGAAAGGACCCAAGGGTGTGTCAGTCTAAGGCATCGTGGTCAGTTCCTTAGGCAACGATGTGGGGCTTGGGCAAGGGACAAGGCATGGTTTCCTGGCAACATCCTGGAACAACGTGTGGCTTAGGCAAAGGCACACTATGCTTGCTCACAGTGCATCGTGGTTAGTTTACTAGGCCAGCCTCTTGTTTCCTGGTCGCTCACCAACACTGAAAGGACACATGGTGTGTCATTCAAAGGCATCATGGTCAGTTTCTTAGGCAACGAGGTGGGGCTTGGGCAAGGGACACTATGCTTGTTCACAGTGCATCGTGGTCAGAATTTACTTTGCCAGCCTCTTGTTGCCTGGTCGCTTACCAATCCTGAAAGGACCCATGGTGTGTCAATCAAAGGCATCGTGGTCAGTTCCTTAGGCAACGATGTGGGGCTTGGCAAGGGACAAGGCATGGTTGTATGGCAACATCCTGGAACAAAGTGGGGCTTAGGCAAGGCACTATGCTTGTTCACAGTGCATCGTGGTCAGTTTACTA
>JAQQBG010000943.1:0-27223 GCA_032199755.1 Ambrosia artemisiifolia | reverse complement strand
AACTAACACTTGTTCTAAAATCGTGATGAATGCATTCAATTGGATTATGCTCGAGCCTTGAGCATCATCACGCAGGCCTTTTTTGCATTTGATTTCTGCTCGAATCTGCTCTTTAACACCTGATCCGAAAATCAATACTTGTACTTGCTGACAACAGAAGAATAGAACATTAAAATTTAGAAGGAATATAATCCAACAGCCATCAGCAGCAAAGAAAAACAAGCAAAATTAGCAACTTACCATTAAACCCAAAATTGGTCATTTATTCTGCAACTGTGATGGCTTCATTTGTATTCTTTGAATTGATCAAGAATTTACACAATAAGCATTCAACACTATATAGATATTATTATTAGACAAACAAAGAATTTAGATAGATCTGGAATAAGGATGGACCAGCAGCCAAATGCGTTTATGAATCAAAGAGAGAGGACTGATCAAGGTAAAGACGAAGGGCGACCGTAACAGTGGTTGGGTCATTGAATCCGTTGGAGACAACTTGCTTTCCTTTTTCAGTCGGCCATTTTGACCCGTTTAGTTTTTTTTGCTTGCCTTTGAGCCTGCCCATCCCAACTCCCTAAAAATACAGGTAACCCAAAACAACCCGTATAATTTTATTGAGTATAAATCAGCCCAAAAATATACAGTTTAGTCAGGATTGCCATACCTAAATTTAATCATTTAAAAATAAAGTCCAAAGACTTGTGTACGAATTCTGCAAAACACCAGAGTTGGTTCAACAACTGTAAAATGGACCAAAAGTATTTGTGTCACAATGCAATCTAACTTGTAATAAATATGGCCTGTTCAAAGGTGAACCCTTTTGGCCCGTTACCCGACCCCAATTTCTAGTCATGGTGCTTGTAGAATGTGATGTGCAGACGTCATGACAATATATTCTGCAGTTTCTAGATCTTTTTGGGGACACACAGACCATCAAAAAGGCAGACAACAGGCATGCTAAGCTCTTTTTACCTCATAAAAATGCCTTGGAATCTAAGAAACGACACATGGACGGTTATCTAGTCTCAGACAGAGCAAAGCTTGCTAAAACTGGCGGTGTTTCACCTGCGCCAGCAGCCTACCCGGGCACACAGAACCAGTGGCCGGCGGGTTATGGTGTTCAGACTCAAGCTTGGCCACAAGCTACACAAGCTCAAGGACAACAATGGCCTGCAACCTATACTCAACAGGTATTATTGCTTAACAAATGGTTAACTTCTATTTAAATCTGTTCTTTTTCATGTGCTTGTATGAGTTGTATCTATGGGTGTAAAACTCGCCTAAGCTTTAGGTCAGTTTATTAAGACAAGAAAGCTCGAGCTCGGCTCGTTTCGAGCTTTGTCTAAAGCTCAAGTTCAACTCATTAATAATTTTCAAGCTTGAGTTCGGCTTGTTTTCAACATGTTAAATTTTTAATAGTTTGTTTATGTGCATATACATTAGTTTTATGTAATTAATATGTAAATCACAAAATTTATACTATTTAGCTACTTATATCATAGTTTTGTAAATAATATTATTTCGTAGATAAAAAAGTAATTATATTGGTATGTGAAGCTCGGGTCGAGCTCGTTTAAGGTCGGCTTGATTTGAGCTTATAGTGAGCCAATCTTGAGTGGCTCACGAGTAGCCCGGCTTGCTTACAACCCTACTTGTCTCGATACTAATCAGGCAGTTGGGGGGCTATTTACATGTCAAGTAGAATCTACTTCTATAAATGAATATCTTGTTCACCTTTTGATGTACTTTTTAGGCTGCTTATGGCACATACAATGCTTATGGAACCACCTATGCGCAACCACAAGCCCCAGCTGCTGCTGCTCCACAAGCTGCCGCTGCCACCGCCACTGCCGCCTATGCTGCTTATCCTGCATCCTACCCAGTCCAGGTAATTTTAGGTTTTGCATTAAATCCAATAATATATCCTTCTGATCTGAATGCTCTGTCTAGTTAATCTTTTACAAGCTAACAAAAATTTACAATCCCCTCAGGCTGCCCCACAGCAAGTTTATGCACAACCTGATGCTGCTGCTGCTGCTGCAACGGCGGTGGCACCACCACCAACATTGACGCCAGTTCAGCAACCTGCTGCAGCTGTTGCTCCTCAGTCCTACTACGGCACCTATTATTAAGCCACCATAATTTTATCTTTGCTGTTATCTTTATTGTCTGTAAAATACTGATTAGTTTGCAGGCGGCATAAAGAGAGCACGAGTAATTTGTCCGGCAGGCAGTTACTTGTTTTATGGGAGATTACTTTTTAGCAGATAATCCTGTAGGTTAATGTAGGTCGCATGTTTTTATCTGAATACGCAACTTGCTATACTTGCGTGATTTGTACCTGGATTTTGCCTTGCTTGCTTGAGTTGCTTTTTAAACATTTTTTTTTTAGTTTTCTTTTTGCATGGGTTTGGATGCACGTATGTGTTGATCACTCATTTCCTAATGACAGCTTATTCTAACCCATGCATATTTTTTAACGTCAATTTTATTAGGGATGTTCTTTAAATCTTTGAAATTGACATAATGATGCAAATCAAACCGATACTGCTAGTTCAACTAGTTAGATATGTTTGTAGAACGTTTGGAAAGTTTTTGGTTAGCTAAAACAGTTTGGAACTCAAAACCGGTGGTATAAATACACAATTTCTTTCATTCCGTGACTAAGAAAATTACATCAAGATAGCGGGCAGACGGGCAACAAGCTGCGCCATCACCCCTACTTACTGTTTTTAACTGGTCCAATCAATGCAACCTACTTACCGTGGTTCATATGCCATAGTTCGTTCCTTTGAAACGTAATTAGTGGTCACGCCCTGGTAATTTCGTCATCTAGAGCGTGATCACTATTTAGTGTGCACTGGTTCCGCTTCATAAACTTAGAAATTACCTTTTATATGTTTACTGTTGTGTTGAAAACCAATCGTTGATGTCACATGTTTGTAGTTTAATGCTATTATCAATGGCGAAGCTTGAGTGGAAATTTCGGGGGGTCGAAAGTCACCGGTCACCGGGGTCTTAAATCGTATATACCAAAAAAATTCTATACTGATGCCATATAATCGGAACTTCAGAGCGAAAATTCCGGAGGATCGGCCACCCCTCCCGGCCCCTATAAAGCTACGCCCTTGGCTATTGTATAAACAAATTTTATGATACTCCACTAGTCCACCTTATTCTTAAATAGTTTGTTTCTTTTACCAAATAACTAATAACTAACAAAATCTAATTAAATCAACTAAAATATATATAATTAAAAATTTTAAAAACCCACTGATAAAACTTAATATACAATTTAATGGTTAAACCAGTTTAATAAATCTCAACACAATTTCTTAAAACATTGTTTAACACCAAACAATTTAGATCACTAAAGATTCCCAATTTCCCATGCCTATGTTTATCTAAACCACTTTAAATAATTTAATTAATAAACACTAATTTATATTTCTTTACAATATAATACAAACACAATGCAAACATCGAGCGACGAAAAAAACCAAACCTTGGAAACACTCGAGGGACACATCCGTAATTTCCCACAAAAAAAGCAAGTCCTCCAAAAAATAAAAAAAAAATCATCACCACCACCATCATCATAATCTCCAACACATCCAAACCGTCCATGTTAATGACACCTCACCCAATCCAACGTCCCAGATTCAATCCAAATCATAAACCTTTTCAACACAGATCTCATCATCTCTTTCCCTCTCATAATAATATTATTATTAATATTAATATTAATAATAATAAACTCTGCAACTTTCACGGCCAGCCACCATTGTAATCTACCGCTTCATCCGTACAATCAGATTCTATGCGTTCGTTCTAAAACCCTAACCATATCCCTAACCACTGTCACTGTCACTTGTAGGGTTTAGTAATATAAAAGATGGCCAATTCCTACTCTTCTTCTTCTGTTACTGCTTCTCAGGTATTAAATTTATAAAAAAATATTTTGTCTTAATGAAATTCAATTTAATATCTAAAAATAAAAATAAAAAAATAAATAAAAGAACTTTAAGGTCTGATAACTGATTAATATTATTTGATTGTAATTGTAATTGTTTGTTTGTTGTTGATGTGTTTAGGTTGGTTCGTATTTCGTTCAGCAATATTATCAGGTTCTTCAACAACAGCCTGAGTTTGTTCATCAGTTTTATGCTGATTCCAGTACCGTTGTTCGAGTTGATGGAGAAGCTACTGAGACTGCCTCTGCTATATTTGTAAATATATATATTTTTTAATTTTATTTTAGCTTGATTTTTTTTATTAAGTTATTTGATTTGAAGCTTGGATTGGATTAATATTTTGAATTAGTGTTGAATTGGATTTGTGATTAAAGTATGAAACTTGCTTTAATTGTCTGTGTTCAACTGGTAATAACCACTTCTAGTTTTATGATGTTATGTTGGATGCTTGACGTTAAACGGTATAACTTAATCTGTTCCCGATGTGATTTATGTTACTGGAGTACTTTTAGAGGTTTAGATTGTTATAGAAAGGATGATGATTGTTTGGATGTCGAATTTTGCTTATTAGATGTCGATATGGTTGTACATGCGCGATTGTTTTTTTTTACTGGAGTGTTCAAGACTATAGTAATGGCTGTTTGCGATTGAGAGGATATAATTCTTTTTTTACTTTTGTTTGTTTTAAGGGGATGTTTGGATGTGTTTCAAAAATGCTTGCTGTGATTTAAGTAACAAATCGCAATACTTACGTTTGCAGTGTTAAGACTGATATTATGATATTTTAGGACCAAAACTATCATGATTGGAGAAAGTGGCCAACGGTTGCTACAAGAAAACTGATTTTTACGATAAATGTTTAATTACCTAATTGGAAATTTGAATAAATGGTTGATTTCTTTTGATTCTTTGATGTCACAATAATTGCGATGGAACAAAAGCTGATAAATTAGATTCTTCTCTTTCTTTTATGTTTAATAAATAATGAAAATTATATTTCCATAGGGTTATCGGAAGTTAGATCACTCTAAAAGCTGCAATTCAAACCACTTCACGTAGTCGTTTGGACACTTACCTGTATGAAAGATATGATCAACTATGCATGCTTGAATCCTAATTATATAGAAGTGGATCCATCATTTTTTTTTTTTTTTGGTTTTTACTGATTGTGGGATGAACAAAACGGTTTTGCCTTTAAAGTTGGTTTTATTGTTTATGTTGATTGTTTGTCATTGAAATATTATACTGTTTTCTTGCAGCAAATCCATACACTTATTCAATCACTATATTTTAGTGCGATCGAAATCAAGACAATAAATTCTCTTGAATCATGGAGCCAAGGCATCGTTGTGGTGGTTTCTGGTTCAGTGAGATCCAAACTCTTCAATGGCTGGAGGAAGTTTGTTCAAACATTTTTCCTTGCACCACAAGAAAAAGGTTACTTTGTGATGAATGACATCTTTCACTTTGTAAGTGATGAGGTTACGCATCACCATCCACAATCCGTGGCCCCTGAGACCAAAGTTGATTCTCAACCAATTAGTTCTACTCCTGATGAGTTACGAGGTGTTTACTTTTTTTTTTCTTATTTTATATTGCGTGAATTCATATTTTATATTAAGTCAGGTAGGATTATCCAAAATGTCAGGTTGAATCAGGAGCCAAACAGTTAGTAACAGTTTTTGATCATTGTTGTTGAAAATTAAAACAGAACCAAACGTTACCAACGATCCAGCGTCGGTATGGGCTTATTGGTCTTTATACTATTTTATTTGCTGGAGATTAAATGTAAACCCAAATCAAACCAATTTGAGGTAAATGGGTTGAAGTTGTCACCTCTGTTGGTGTACATGACAGCAAAGTGTTGTATGTATGCTATGCATTGATTAGTTGTGTTTGCTACTTAATCTTTTGAATTGCCGGCTGGCAATGGGTAACCTGTATAAGACACGATAAGACCTGTTAACTGAAAAATACACTATGTGATTTTTTACTTTTTTTTTAAATACTTAGAATTAAGAGGCAAAGATCCTTCATTTCCCTTTTTGGTACATAAAACGTAAAACTCTGTTATAAACATGAGATATAAATGAGTTAAACGAGTTGTGTTCATGTTTAGAACTTGATTTGCTCGCGTTGTAAGAGACCTGTTAAACCTGTTAAGACACGATTTGCCAGCCCTCATGAAAGTTTAATTAACATTGTTTGGATTTTGGGGAACTTAAACCTTTTATTAATGCATTATTCCAATAAATTTGCATGTTCATGTAACGAATTTCAATTGCAGCTGGCGAAGATGCATTAGAGGCTGAAGCAAGGGAAAATTTTAATATGATTAATATTGAAGGAAACAACGAAGAGGATTACTACAATTCCCAAGAACCACAACATCTGCAACAACAAGAGGATTACGAAAGTGAATCCTATGATGAACAACCAACACTTGAAGAACATGTTCAACATCCTGTGGATTATGTACAACAAGAAGAACCTATTCATCATCAAAACACAGTTGAGGAATATGTTCAAGAGCCTGTGCATCACAACACAGTAGAGTATGTTCAAGAACCAGTTTCTGCGGTGGAAGAGCCTATTGCAGAGCCTGTGAAATTCACATACGCTTCTATCGTACGTATTTTTATTTGTTATCTACTATGTATGAGATTGGGTGCTAAATGGGTAATTTATTTTGGTTGGATTGAAATAGGGTGGATGAGGCTGGGTTGACCCAACACACTATTTGTTCTAAAAATTTAAATATTTAATAGTTAAATAGTGCGTCAAATATGATCAAAAACCTATATTATTTCAGTAATACAGTCTTGATTTTCGATCTCTTCGACCTGTTTTCTTTGAAGCCATTTTTATTTTACTGGTTTGTCTGGTCAGACAAAAGACAGTACCTGAATCGACACACGCTTAATTGGGCTTAAATTGCTATTTTTGTGTTTATGAAATGGTTATAATGTATAGTGTTGGCATACCAAATGCTCAACTGGGTACTGAGCCATATTAACAAGCAGGGCCAATTTCAATAAATAACTAGATGCGAGCGCGCGCACACACACACACACACCCGTATACTTCACTTTGAATTTGGTCACTGAACTAGTAAATCTTTAAGATTACATTACTTTTTAAATTGATTATTTTGGGTAATTTTGACCAGGATTGCTTGTAAACGCTAATGTGGCTGAACGGTTTTCACTTTTCAAAAGTTCAGATTTTAATAAAAGTTTTGAAGTCCAGTAACCAAATTAGAAATGAAGTGAAGTTGAGTAGTTCTTCGAAGTCATTTTACCAGACCATATCAATATATTTCTATAAAACAATAATTATATGTGTCATATCTCACTAGAGTTGCATTGCTTTTAGTAGAATCTATTCTGTTGCTTTATTTGTTCTTCCTTTATATTAATATTCTTCCATTTATGTTATATTCGAACAGTTGCGATCGAAAGGGAAGTCTTCACCATCAGTTCCAGCTCAGCCATCGGTTAACAAGAGCGTGGCACCTGCCTCCGACTGGAATTCAACTCCTGAACCCATTGCTCAACCGTCGCCTGTTTCCTATGTGCCTGAATCTACTACTCAGGTGCCCCAGGAATCTTACACTAATGAAGAAGGTGAACATAATAACCTTTTATTTTGTTTCTTTCTTGTGCAGTTCATTCGTTAGCAAAACGATTATATGTTAAACTACATAAAAGTTGAAATCTTTTGTTTAATAACCGTTGTGCTTTCTTTTTGTAGTTTCAGGTGATTCGAAGTCTGTTTACGTGAGAAACTTGCCGACTACTGTTACTAGTCTTGAAATTTTCCAAGAGTTCAAGAATTTTGGTAAAATCAAGCAGGATGGTGTATTCTTGAAGAACCGTAAGGTGGTTGTCTTTTATTTTTTTTTAAATTTTATTTCTGTGCGTATCTTTAACATTCGAAATTCAAATTATTTACAGGATGTTGGTGTTTGCTTTGCCTTTGTTGAATTTGAGGACCTAGAGGGTGTTCAAAAAGCAATCGAGGTTTGTGACAATTTCCCTGCTTAATAATGGCTACTTTGGGTTTTTTTTCTCTAATGGGTCAAACTTGTAAAATAAAAAGAATCTTACTTTGAAAAGCAACACGTCAAACAGGTTGAAAGTCACCGAAAGTGTACATGTGATGCATAAAAACTTCAAAATAAATAAACTGAAGTAGTTGGTTTATCACTGAAATAATGTAAGCGTGTAGTCATATTTGACACACATTCTCTATAAAAAAAATTTAGATCAAATGTTTTTGGTCAACACATACAACAATGTACTTCTTCTAACCTGTTTCCAGTTCAACTAGTTCGATATATTGGCTTATTTGGGTTATGTTTTATTTCTAATGAGTCAAACTAGTAAAGTAAAAAGGATATACTTTGGAAGGCAATGGGTCAAACAGGTTGAAAGTTATTGAAAGTATGCATATGTGATGCATAAAGCTTTCAAAAATAAGTAAACTGAAACAGTAAGTTTATCATTGTAATGATGTTAACTTTCAATCAAATTTGACACAGATTCTCTATAAAAGTTCAAAAAAGATTAGACCAAATATTTTTGGTCAACACGTGCAAAAAGAAATATGTTTAAACTTGTTTTCAACCTCACCCATTTTGCCACATCTGGTATGCATGAAGATTGAGGAGTTTAGTTCTTTTTATAAAGGTGTACACTGTACAGTAAGAGCTTGTTGAAGTTATAATTAGTTGCAGTTGCTTATCTTAAAGTGTTGTATGGATTGCATCTTAGCTTTGGTTCCTGTTCAATTGATTATGCATACAATTTTCAACATCTTTTGATTTTATCGATTTTTTTAGGCATCTCCAATTCAATTAGCCGGAAGACAAGTCTACATTGAAGAGAGGAGAGCAAACAGCAGTGGTGGCAGCCGTGGCGGAAGTATGTGTCTTGTTCTCTTCTATTTACTCTTAACTTACTTTCTGTTTGTTTCAAAATAAATAAATAAATAATCATATAATAAGATCGTTTGTTAAACGGGTAATCGAAGTTAAGGACATTGACAATTTGGTAATTTTGTCACACCTGAAGAACGATGATACGGTGTACGGGTCCATCTAAGTCTTGTTGACATAGTGTTTGTTATATGAGTAGGAGGAAGAGGCATTGGTGGAAGAGGACGTGGAGATGCATCAAGAGGACGTTATGGCAGCGGTTCTTATGCAAGAGGCAACGGTTTTCGTTAGTTTTTGCCCCACGGGCCAAACGGGCAAGTTCTTGGGAGGGTTTGTTTCATTTCACTATAATGGTTTTGGTTTTGGTTTATAAACAAATGTTTGGTTTGGTGATTCTGTGATGCAGTATGGTGTTCTAGGGTTTTAGAGAAATATTGTACATCGGTATTTGTCTCTTTATTTATTGCTTTCAATTTAAGAGATGCATGTTTTTGTTTTCTCTAGTTGTAAATCAGCCTTGAGGGTTGAATTTATCGGACCCCACATTTTTCTTATTCGTGCTGCGTTAGTGCTACAACATTAGGCATAGACGGATCTAAAACTTAGTTTTCGATAAAATTTGAGGGTTCGGACTCAAGTCCTCAGTACATATAAAATTTTCGAAACTTTTACGTCTAATAAAAAAACTGGAGTTCTGGCCCTCACTAAGATTCGCCCCCTAGTTAGAGGGGTGTTTTAACTGTTTATAGGGTAATAGTTTCTTATCAGTAGTCTTCTTAGTAAAACTTAGTCATGTGTATGGTATTGTTTAACTTAATATATAAACTAAAGTCAGGTATAATATGAAAAAGTTACAAACCATAAACAAAATCTCTAAGTACAGAAATCATCATCATCATACTCAGTTTATCCAATCTATAGCAAAGCTAAGGTAGGGTCTGAGGAGGGTAAGATGTAGACAGCCTTACCTCTATCCCTAAGAATAGAGAGGCTGCTTCCAGTGAGACCCCCGGCTCGATGTGGTTTGGTATCAAGCCTTGGACATAAGGCACAAAACACTTAGCAATTGGGACAAACCCGATCGGTGCATGTACCCCTTTGTCTTTTGGCTATCAACGTCACCACATGATGCATGATTAACCGTCCGTCGTTTTTAACGTTATTTTCACGAAATAAGTAAAATAACGTTAAAACTAGTGCAACTTTACTTTCCCCCCCCCGAGGGCCACACATATATACATTATATGCGCACACCGTAAGTGGGGCGTAATACTCGCTTATGATATACAACTCTTTTTGTTTTATATTTTTCAAAGTTCTTTGTAAATATGATCTATGTTTTTATAGCTATTTTTTAAATAATACTCGCTTAATCTTCTAAAAATAAAACATAAAGTGTGCATAAAGGATTATATGCTACAAGTTGTCATAAAACTTGAACTCATGAATGTTTGCTATTGTTACATTATTTTCAGTAAGAATCAACATACTCTACACATAATTAACGAACTCATAGAACTTACAAATGTGATTATTCTCTACACATAATTAACAGAAAATTATCTCTATGCACGAATGCTTCTCCGGCCTATTCTTGTTATTCAAAGTTTCAAACCCGTCGCGGGTCACCTTCTTACAAAATGTCGTGTACAGGAGACGTGTTAAAAACCGGCTTATCTTTACCATTAGACGTTGGATCCAGTCGGTCATTGTTGGCGTCACTACTGCCTTTTCTTCGAGGTCTTGCTTCCTCAAGCATGCTTACGACATCTCTCATGGAAGGTCGATCTTTTGCAAGCTTTGCAGTACAAAGCACGGCTATTCTAAGGACTAAAAGCATCTCTTCTTCTACAAGCCTGCAGTTTCCTACATTTTTGTCTATCATGTTTGTTAACGGTTCGTTTTCTCTGATTTTCCGACGAACCCATTCGACTATGTCTACTGAATCTCCAAACTCGGGGTCTACAGGCCGTTTTCCAGTGACAAGTTCCATTAAAACCACCCCGTAGCTGTATACATCACTCTTTTCATCCACCTTTAACGTGTACCCGTATTCTGTAATCAAAATAAATATTTTTTTTAAATACACTATGAATTTGAGACGAAACACGAAAACATAACACAAACCTAACATGTAATTCACATAATTAAATTTAGTCTAAACGAATTCGGCTAAGTTTCAGATCGAACACAAAAACATCTTTAGCTAAAAGGGTAGCGTTCAGGTTGACATGAATTTTATAAGTTTTGTATTGTTTATATTGTAAATATGTAACTTTTAGGTATCAATATGCGAAAAAAAAATCAAGTTAAACAGGTCGTCTCCACAAACATCCCTATCGTGTATAACATTTGTAGCCCAGTTGGTTTAGGGCCTAAAGTTTCCTATGAGAGGCTTGGGTTCAATTCCCACTAGCTACATTTGGAGGACATTGGTGGAGGGGAAATGAGGGATGACCCGGCCATTGGCTTGGGTTCGAGTCCTGATCCCTACCGGTTTTACCGATTATTTCACTGTCGTGCCTTCGGGCGGGTGAGTGATCGGGTTTTCCTGGGAATTGGTGGCAATTGGTAGCCCGGGTACTCTCGAGTACTTGATTCGGCAAAAGGGTGCCCGAGAGTGCTCGGAAATTAATTCGTTGGCCGTTAAAAAAAAACAAACATCCCTATCATATTCATGTAACTGTTTGACACGATTTTCAAACCCGTGTTGGGTTCGACCCGCTAACTTGACCCATGTAACACCTATAAACAACGCCTATAAAAACCCGATCAAACGTACAAGTATAGTAGCAGAAAGTACAACTAACCTGGAGCAATATACCCATAAGATCCAGCAACCATGGACACAGTCTCATTCTTCTTCACCATCATCCTAGCCAACCCAAAATCAGCAATCCTAGCCTCCATATTCCCATCCAACAGAATATTATTCGGCCTCACATCACGATGAACTACAGCCGGATAACAATCATGATGCAGATACGCTAACCCCTGAGCAACTCCAAGAGCAATATTATACCTCAAAACCCAATCCACAACCACTCTTCCTTGTCCGTACAACGCATCTCCTAAACTCCCATTAACCATATACTCATAAACAATCATACCATTTACGTTGTTATGAACTAAACCCAATAATCTAACGATGTTTCGGTGTCGGAGTTTTCCCAACACGTTGACTTCTCCGACGAGGTCACCAGCGTTGTTTGTTGTTCCTGATTCGATGTCATGGTTCGTTGTCCATAGCTTTTTAACTGCAACGACGTCGTTTGTGCGTTGGATTGTAGCTTTGTATACAACTCCGGTTGCACCCATTCCGATCACGTTTGATTGTTTTACACAGTTGATAATATCTACACTTGTGAAATTAACCTTTTGAAATGAAATTAATCTGTATGGGTATTCTTTTTGACCCATTTCGAATTGTTTTTCGAAACATAATCCTGTTTTGTGAAATTTTGAAAACAGAGCTTTTCCGGCGAAGGCTGTGATTACTATGATGAACAGTATTAATATTCCGATTAACCATCCAGTGATGATGTGGGTAGTGTTTGGACCTTTGTGGTGTGAGTTAGAAGTGGTTTGGAGGCATGGAGGTAGGACATTGCCGCATAATCCTCTGTTTCCGGCGAGGTCTTTCGGGTTAATTGATCGAAGAAAACCGGTTTCCGGGACAGGGCCTTGAAGGGTGTTGTAGGATACGTTTAAGGATTCCAATGCCGGAGAGTTTCCGATGGTGTCCGGGATGTTTCCGGTGAGTGAATTGTTGGAGAGATCAAGAATTGAGAGGGTTCCCATTGTCGAAAGGGATTCCGGGATGGTTCCGGTGAGGCGGTTGTTGCGTAAGTTTAGGTAGACGAGTTTTTGGCACGAGGCGATGGTTGCCGGAATTGGTCCGGTGAATTGGTTCGAGGAGAGGTCGAGGACGGATAGGGCGGGGGAGTCTTGGAATAGGGTTGGGAGTTTTCCGGTTAGGTTGTTTTCGGAGACTAGGAAGTTTTCGAGATTAGGGATTGTGAGAATCGATGAGGGGAGGGTCGATTGGAGTTGGTTTCGAGAGAAATCGATGAACGAAAGGGAGGTTGACGATGAAATGTCGTTTGGGATTTGGCCGGTGAGACTGTTGTTTGCTAATTCGAGTCGTTGGAGCTTCGGGAGAGTGCCGAGTCCGACTGGGATTGTTCCAGAAAGGAAGTTGTTTTGCACGCGGACACGAACTAATGAGTTGCAACTCGATAAACTAGTCGGGATTGGGCCTGAGAACTTGTTGTTGAATAGAATTAGTTTCGTGAGGTTACCTTGATTGCAAATGGTTTCGGGGATTGGTCCGGTGAAGGAATTCGACGATACATCAACCCATTGTAGAGGAGAATTCAGCCCGAGGTCGTTTGGTAGAGGACCTGAAAAGGAATTGTTCCATAGCTCGAGAACTCCCAACTGGCTCAAGCTGCTAATCCCTACTGGGACTTCGCCTGACAACCTATTGGACATCAGATTGATGAGTTGTAAGCTCTTCAATTCTGATATCTCAGCTGGGATCTCTCCTGACAACATGTTATCAGAGAGATCCAACTGAGTCAAGGAAGTCATCTTCCCGACCTCCGGAGGAATCCTTCCTTTCAAATTGTTCTTATACAAGAACAACGCTTCTAACAACTTCAAATTCTCGATTTCCGAAGGAATTTCACCCCCGAGATTCCCATACGCCAGATCAAGATACTTCAAATTCGTCAAATTCCCAATCTCCTTCGGAATACCACCCGCGAACTCATTATACCCAAGAATAACACTCTCCAAACCCGAAAGCTCACCGATTTCTTTCGGTATCAACCCCGTTAAACTATTCCCCGAAAGCCCTAGAAACTTTAACTTCTTCAAATTTTTAAACGAAACCGGAATCGAACCCGTAAAGAAATTCCCTCTCAAATCCAACGTCTCTAACACCGTATTATTCCCAAACTCCGCCGGAACATCGCCGGAAAAGTTATTACCGGACACATTAACAAAACTCAACCCGATCGCCATCCCCAAACCCACCGGAAACGAATCAACGAAGTTATTCTGACTCAAATCGACAAATTCGAGCAATGTAAGACCCGAAAACGATCTGGGCAAACCCGAAGAGAACCCATTACAGCATAGATTAATCGAAACAAGACTCCTAAGCCGTTGAATGTCATCGGAGATCTTCCCGCTCAAATTTCGCTGCGAAAGATCAATCTTTTCGATCCTTCCGACTGAATTACACACAATTCCGGTCCAATTGCAATGTACATTGTCTTCTGAACCGATCTTCCAATCGTGTAACTGGTTTAAAGGGTCAATAAGGTGTGATTTGATTGATAACAGAGCATGGGCTTCATCGTTATCGTCTGCAAACACTGAACAACAACATATCAAGATAAAGATGAAGAAAAGATAATGGGGTTTGAATATTATCATGGTTGATATGTTTTGTTGAAGTGTGGTGAAGATTTGGGTTAAATTTTGATCATGATGGATCTGGATTGATTGAGAGTAGGAATGGAAGTGAAGTGGTGATAAAAAATATTTGTAAGCAGAGTAGCAGTAGGAGTAGTTAAGCAGGTAACATGGTGAAGATTAACATATTTTTTTTTAATATTGTTTAAAGATTGGAGGTGATGGTGGAAATTTGGAAGTATTTAATAATAATCCGACATGAACATGGGATAGAATGTGTTTTCTATCTCTATGCTAATCCCTATTTTTATTTTTCAATTTGTATGTATACTAACGTTTTCAAGTTGACAATTTGTATATACTTACATAAATACTTGGGTCGTGTTTGTGGATTGGTGAGTCTAAAATTGAGGTGAACTCGACCACGACACTAACTTAGAAATCGTATTAGAGATATGAACCCGAACACTGTATAAATGTTAATGATTTGACAGTTGACACCAACACGACTTTTTTGTTTTCGCGTATTAAAATTTATAATCTAGAATTTTGCAACAAAACAACAAGACTTTTTTTTTTTGCATATTAAAACTTATAATCTAGAATGTTGCAACAAAACAACACGACTTTTTTTTTTCTTCATATTATAACTTATAATCTACAATTTTGCAACAAAACATGCAAATGTGTAGAGAACAAGTGCATTTTAATTGTCAAATGTTATGGCAATTTCTTTTTTTAGGTTTCATATTTTGGTATAAAATGCAAATTATTATAATAAAGCACATTATAGAAATAGTAACAAGTGCATATATGGGTTAAGCTGGTCAACCAATGAGCGTGATGGGTTAAATTGTCATGTTGGATTTGGATTGATTGAGAGTAGGAATGGAAGTGAAGTAGTGATAAAAAATATTTGTAAGCAAAGACACGACTTGTGTAGCTAAACGTGTTCACATATTCCGGTAAGTTAGGTCCGAACCTATTTGTACTAAACCCAATCCTACAATTTCATGCTAGATTTGTATCGTCTCATAAATTAACATAATATTTTAATATATTTATGTTGTAATGGAAAAACAACCTCTTGTGTTTTTAAACTACTTTCTTTCTTGCTTATTGTAAACGCCTTTTATTTTGACGATGATTACGGTTTTCTTTATCACTTTTGAAATCGATGATGATGAGTGAAGAGATATGAGACCGCGCAAGCGCACGGGCCCACATCTCAACATATGCCAGCACAGCAGGCCTACGTGGGCTTCTAGAAAGCGGCGCGGGATACCTCGTAGCATGACAGCTAATAACCGACAAGAAAGGGACGTCCAGCCAATAAGAGACGTCCATTTCCTGCTCCACGATCGCCTGCAGGTACGAGGTACAGAATAGTACAAGAAAGGACAGACAAAGACACGTGGACCAATAGCGAAGGAACAGCGCAACGAATGACAACGGCCTAATCGTACAGCCAGCTGTCATTCCCTCCTCGACCAATCACAGAAGACCTCAGGTGGCCTATAAATACCCCATGAGGTCAGACGAAGAAAGGATGAACAATCAGAGAAGGAGAGAACCATAGTTACGAGAATTAGATTATAGTTGAAGCGCTGTAACAGTAGCTATTTGAGTCTTGTAATAGTCACCGAATCATTAATAAGAATCCTGTCTTTACTTGTGCTACTATTTTAGTAAACTGTTATATAGGTGTTTCTTCATTGGCGCCATCCGTCTATTTGAGCATACAAGAACGTTAAAAACTTCTATTTCTCAAAAACAGTAACTATGTCTCTCGTACCACCGTTACCAAATTTCACAAATGCTGTCTCCGACACCGACGTCGCCCAGGGAGGCACCGGCCAGTCGGGGAACACAGCAGACGTTCAGCAACAGACGACAAACACGGGTCCAACTGTCACCCCGTCCTCAGGGACAAGACAGACCCCTTCCTTCCAGTTTGTCACTGAAACGAATCAGGTTTCCCCAGCTGAGAATACCGCGCCGATGGTTAGTCCGGAGGTATGGTATACTCAGCAAAAGGAAGCCCTGAAGCGTGTATACTTCCAAAAACTAAAGGACCAACAACTCAGGGAGGCCGCCCGCACGCTTTCCTACAGCGAGGGACCGTCCTACGCAGCAAGGAACAATGGCGGAAGCAACCATGAAACTGACCCCACATGGAGAGAAGACTCAGACGAGTCCCAAAGTCGCTTCACGCGTGACATAAGCCAGCCCTTAAGCAACACCGCTGCGCGAGGGCACTTTATGACCGGTGATGACGACCTAACCAAACCATATTATCCTCCATCGTTCATGGAAAAGTCAAAGTTCACCCCGCGCATTGCGCTGGCACCCCTGCCACCCAAAACAAAAATCCCAAGTACGTTAGGCAAGTTCGACGGAACAGGGGACCCAGACGACCACCTGAGGACATTCGAGGTTGCAGGAAAATGTGCACAGTGGAGCTTGCCAGCATGGTGTCACATGTTCGCGCAGACGCTCACGGGCGCTGCGCGAGTATGGTTTGACAGCCTACCAAATGGGAAAATAGACAACATCAAAGAATTGACAGACAAGTTTGCGGACCACTTCAGTCAAAACAAACGAATTGAGCGCGACTCAACTGACATCCTGCAAGTCCGGCGACGGGACAATGAGTCAATCGAAGACTACATCACCCGCTTCAATAGGGAGGCCCTGCAGATCGGGCCCATCGGTTTCGAGCTTATGAAAGCAGCTTTCACTCAGGGAGTACGATGTGACTCCCTCATCCGCACACTAGCAGGCTGCACTGGAATGCCCAACACGTGGGATGAAATCATGAAGGGGGCTAAAACATACGCAAAAACAGAAAGAGAATTGTCTGTCTGGAACCGGGTGCAAGCACCTCAATACACGGACGTACAAGCACAAGCTGCGCGCACCAGACATGGTCGACAGGACAGAAGGGGAAGAGGCTCTGTTTGGAACCGACTCCAAGGAGGCGCCCAAACAGATACCAAACCCATTGAAGTCCAAGACCACAAGGGAAACACACAGAATGACCACAGGTCAGGAAGAAGGAGTCACAACAATTGGACCCCACTCACGAAAACCCCAGCGCAGGTGTTAGCAACGGAAAACGTAGCTTTCCCAGAACCCAAGGTGATCAAAAGACGAGATAACCTAGACCCAGGAAAGTTCTGCGCCTATCACCAAGACATCGGGCACGACACAGATAAATGCTATCAGCTGAAGCAAGCAATCGAAGAGGCCCTAAAGTCAGGAAAACTTGGGCACTTGCTAAGAAATGTCGAGCGCAAGCAGCAAGAAGGGCCACCCCAAAAGAAGATCAAAAATGTTAGCTTGATGATCCACTCTGACAGAAGAAAGCAAGCAAAAAGAAAGCCTGACCAAGTGGCAGAATGGAAAGAACAACAAGTACGTTTCCCAACAGTCAAGGGCGGACCTTCATCCACCCGAGCATTGGTTATCACAGCCGTTTTCGATCATTATCGAACCACTCGCGCGCTGGTGGATACAGGGAGCAACTCTGACATAATGTACGAGCAATGCTTTAACCTCCTAGACGAGGAAGACAAGCAGCGCCTGCGCCCAGTCAACTCCCCTATCATGGGTTTCTCAAATGAAGTCATATCACCTCTAGGGGAAATCTCCTTCCGTCTAACAATGGGGGACAAAGCGCATTCAAGAACAGAAGATGTCACCTTCCTCGTTGTACCAACAAAGTCCACCTATGACATCATCTTGGGGCGAGATGCAATGGCTGCCTACAACATGGTACCGTCAACAATACATGGAGCCATTGGGTTCCCAACACCAACGGGCGTAGCAATCATATGGGCCAACAGAGAGTGCGCTCTGACAGAAGAGCCACATCCCGCCAAAATGTTAAAGGCCACCCCGCGCACTGAGCCGGAGAAATGGATCCTCAACACCAAGTTCCCGGAACAGACGGTAACACTAGGGGCCGCCATCTCGGAGACCACACGGGAACGACTAAAACAGCTCCTGCGAAGGAACTTGGACGTTTTCGCATGGCAACCATCAGACATGGTGGGAGTCCCGCGAGAACTCGCCCAACACAAGCTTAACACATACCGCTCGGTTGAGCCAATCGCACAAAAGCGCCGGAGCATGGGCGCCGAAAAAGCCAAAGCAGTGAACGAGCAAGTCAATGAGCTGCTGAAGGCAGGGATCCTGCGCGAAACCAGATACCAGACATGGGTCGCAAACCCAGTCATGGTCAAGAAAAGCAATGGAAGCTGGAGGATGTGTGTGGATTACACTGACCTCAACAAAGCTTGCCCAAAGGACTGCTACCCTTTGCCGGAAATAGACTTGAAAATCGACTCCCTCGCGCCATTCAGATTCAAATGCTTTTTGGACGCCTACAAAGGCTACCACCAAATCCAAATGGCACCCGAGGACGAAGACAAGACTGCTTTTCGAACAGACAAAGGCATCTTTTGCTACACAAAGATGCCATTTGGGCTAAAGAATGCAGGAGCCACCTATCAACGGCTGATGGATCGCGCGTTTGCACTACAAATTGGCAAAAACCTCGAGGTCTATGTAGATGACTTAGTCATCAAAAGCAAAGAAGAGGATCAGATGTTGAAGGACATTGAAGAGACCTTCAAGCACTTGAAAGAGATCCACATGAAACTAAACCCGAGCAAGTGCGCATTCGGAATGGAAGAGGGAAAGTTTCTGGGGGTAATCGTCACCAAAGACGGTTTTCGACCAAACCCAGAAAAAATTCAAGCCATAGCACAAATGCCATCTCCATCAACGCTGAAAGATGTCCAAACCCTGAACGGACGTTTGGTCGCCATCAACAGGTTCCTCTCCAACCACGCGACCAAATCCATCCCGTTCATTGAAACGCTAAAGAGTTGCCTGAAAAAGAACCAATTCAAATGGACCAGCGAAGCAGAGAAGGCTTTTCAAGACATGAAAGCCTGCCTAATGGATCTCCCAACGCTCACTGCGCCCCTACCACGAGAGCCCTTAACGATGTACTTATGCGCCACAGAAAAAGCGGTAAGCGCAGTGCTCATGGTGGATCGCAAACTGGTCCAAACCCCAATTTACTACATCAGCAGAGTCCTGACAGATGCAGAGACCAGGTACACGACGATGGAGAAATTGGTACTAGCCCTAGTGCATGCATCGCGCAGATTGCGCCGATACTTCCAAGGACACCCAATCAATGTGCTCAGCGACTACAAGCTGAACAATGTACTCTCCAAACCAGAACTGTCCGGGAGGTTGGCAAAGTGGGCAATCGAGTTAGGCGAACATACCATCTTTTACAAGTCAAGACCAGCAATCAAGGGACAAATCCTGGCGGATTTCATCGCCGAGGTACCACAAGAAAAAATAGAAGAGTGCAAGGCCGAGCAAGGCCCACAGCAACAATGCGAAGACAAGGCTATTTGGAATTTATACACAGACGGAGCCTCAAACGAAGATGGCGCAGGTGCGGGGGTCAGGCTCGTCCACCCTGACGGGGCCGAGTTCACCTACGCAATCCGCCTAGAATTCAAAGCAACGAACAATGAGGCTGAGTACGAAGCTTTCCTTGCAGGCCTGCGCATCGCACAAAAGCTGGGCGCCAAGCACGTCTTCGCGCATGTAGACTCCATGTTGGTAGCAGGACAAATCACCGGGAAGTACGATGCTAAAGACCCATCCATGGCAACATACCTTCGCTACGCAAAGGAATTAATGGCTACTTTCTCAAGCTGCACCATCGACCACATCAGTCGCAGTCAAAATAAACCAGCTGACGCTCTAAGCAAAATGGCATCCACAAACTTTGGCCATTTAGCAAAAGAGGTCCGCGTGGAAGTGCTAGCCGAGCCTTCAGTACCACCTAAAGAGGTCCATGTAATTCAAGTAGGTATTGACAGCTGGATGACCCCCATCATCTCTTACCTCACTACGGGCACACTGCCAAGTCAGCGCGCAGAGGCAAGAAAAATACAACACAAAGCGCTACAGTACCAAATGCAAGACGGAGTGTTGTATCGAAAATCTTACTTGGGGCCATTGCTAAAGTGTGTCGATGGGACAGACGCAGACTACCTCATCAGGGAAATCCATGAGGGGATATGTGGCATACATGCGGGGCCACGCATGGTGGTGGCAAAAATCATGAACGCCGGCTACTACTGGCCTGGCATGCATCTAGACGCGCTAGAAACCATTCGACGATGCGATTCTTGCCAACGCCACGCGCCAAACACCATGCGCCCCAAAAATGACCTAATACCAGTAACATCCGCATGGCCATTTCAAAAATGGGCCATCGACCTGGTAGGACCGTTCCCCATGACAACAGGCAAGCGCCGATACTTGATCGTCGCAATCGACTACTTCACGAAATGGATAGAAGCCAAACCGTTAGCAGAGATCAACGCAAGCCAGGTAAAGAAATTCATTTGGGAGTTCCTCATTTGCCGTTTCGGCCTACCCATGGAAATTGTCACAGACAATGGAACACAATTCGCGGACCGAGGACTCCTAAAGTGGTACGCAGAGCTGCACATCAAGCCCATCTTCACATCAGTCGCCCACCCACAGGGTAACGGCCAGGTTGAGCGCGCCAACAGGAGCATCGTCGAAGGCATCAAAGCGCGCCTAGGGACGAAGGGAAAAGCCTGGGCGGAGGAGTTACCGAGCGTGCTATGGGCTAATCGAACGCTAACAAAAACGAGCACCGGCGAAACCCCGTTCAGCCTCACCTATGGCTCCGAAGCAGTCATTCCGGCCGAAATAGGCTGCCCCTCTGCAAGAGTCCTGTCCGCGCGCCATACCGACAACGAAAAAGAGCTGCGCACCAACTTGGATTTACTGGAGGAGCGTCGAGACTTGGCAGCAATTAAGGAGGCCAACTACAAAAAGAAGTTGGAAAAGTACTACAACGCCAAGGTCAAACTGAACACCTTCAAAGTCGGCGACTTTGTCCTCCGAAGCAACGAAGCCAGCGGAGTGCTTCCAGCAGGCAAGCTCACTCCCACCTGGGAGGGTCCATACCGCATCACCGAAGTGTTAGGGAAAGGAGCGTATAAGCTATCAACATTAGAAGACAAGCTGATTCCACGCACGTGGAATGCAGCACAACTAAGAAAATGTTATATGTAATCACCGCGCGCTATGTAATGAAGGCTGTTTAGCCATTTAATATGACGATCGTTTTTCTTTCCCTAACCCAAACCTCTATTCCATTACCCGTGACATCGTTATATATATTAACTTGCAATTTCTAAAACGGGCGCGCCATATGGCTAAGATATCGCGCGCCACCTAAACATTGTATGGCTAAGATACAATGTCTAAAACTAAAAAATTGCAAGATAACTTGCAATTTCCAAAACAGGCGCGCCATATGGCTAAGATATAGCGCGCCACCTAAACATTGTATGGCTAAGATACAATGTCTAAAACTAAAAAATTGCAAGATAACTTGCAACTTCTAAAACAGGCGCGCCATATGGCTGAATATCGCGCGCCACCTAAACATTGTATGGCTAAGATACAATGCCTAAAACTAAAAAATTGCAAGATAACTTGCAATTTCCAAAACAGTCGCGCCATATGGCTAAGATATAGCGCGCCACTTAAACATTGTATGGCTAAGATACAATGTCTAAAACTAAAAAATTGCAAGATAACTTGCAACTTCTAAAACAGGCGCGCCATATGGCTAAGATATCGCGCGCCACCTAAACATTGTATGGCTAAGATACAATGTCTAAAACTAAAAAATTGCAAGATAACTTGCAATTTCCAAAACAGTCGCGCCATATGGCTAAGATATAGCGCGCCACTTAAACATTGTATGGCTAAGATACAATGTCTAAAACTAAAAAATTGCAAGATAACTTGCAACTTCTAAAACAGGCGCGCCATATGGCTAAGATATCGCGCGCCACCTAAACATGTTGCATACCTAAGATGCACTGTCCAAGACCAAAAAATTGCAACGATAACCTGCAATCTCCTAAACAGGCGCGCCACTAAAACTTGTACGACTAAAGAACAACGTTTCAAACCAAACAATCACAACGCTAAGTGGCAACTGCCTAAAGCCATACCTAAGGCGCAGCATAGCCAAACCACAGCGTCAGCTGGTCAGCCTGCAACTAACATTGCACAACAGCAGAAAACACGCAAGGCATACAAATTACACAGCAAAACAATAAATGAAACCAAAATTTTCATTAGCATCAAAAAGCTACAAACATGTTGTCTATTAAGTCATTACAAAACTATGAAAGAGCAAAATACACATTGGGCCTATGGCGCCCCGCCCCCCCTCCGAAGCATCACTAAAGTCATCTTCTGAGCCAGACAGGTCCAACCTTTCACTCGGACCTGGCGCGTCGCTTTCCGCATGAGGACCAGCATCTGTCTTTTTCATAGCATACTTGCGCCTCGTGTGTGTCAGGCCCTGCTTCTCAAAAGACGACCGCAGAGTATGACACGTTGGTTGGTCCCGGTGGCTCACAACAAAGTCCACCAACTCAATGTTCAGCTTGTCATACTCCGCCGTTTTCTTCTCGAACAAGGCGTCCAAGTCCTTGTTATACAACGGGAACTGCTCCAAAGCCTTCCCATCTTTCGCATGCTGGAACCCCTCGAGGAACCCAGCCTTGCGCCCCACCAACTTGGCAGCAGCGTTCACAGCAGCAACCGCCTGGCGCGCCTCGTCACAGTTGTTCACATGATAAGCGACCTACAAAATGTATACAAAGGCCTGTTAAGTATCATAAAAAAGGAAAACAACAGGAAAATATAGAATGAGAGCAAAAGACGAACCTCCGGGACGCAACAAGTCATAAGCCATTCCCGGTCTTCATGCGCCAAGCGCGCCTCGTCGCGAACATCTAACGCTTCTCCCTCAAGGTCAGCGTTCTGCTGCTCGAGTTTCAGGTTGGTCTCCTCCAAGCCTGCCACCTTAGTCTCCAACTCTGCAACCTTGGCATCCTTCTGCCTCAACATCTCGCGAGCCTCAAGCAAGGCATCGCGACGCTGATCCAACTTTTCATTCAGATCAAGAATCTTACGCGACGCCTCACCCCACAAGCGCTCAGCTTCCTGCTGCTTCTGCGCTGCAGCCTCCAGAGTCCGGTTAGTTTTGGCACAGGCAGCTGTCCACTGCTGTTCTCGCTCAGACAAGTGCTTGTCAAGCTTGTCCCTTTCCTCGCGAAAAGTCACAGCATCCCATTTGGCGCGCTTCAACTCCTGCGTCAACCTATCGCGCTCCGCGCACACCGCACTAAACTTAGTGTCATATTCCTGGCGCTCGTGGGCCAGGAAACCCCACTGCCGGGCAATCTCGGCAGAAGTGGATATCAGATTCGCCAGGCTCATCATGTTGTCCTCAAGAAGATCCTGATGAGGACGACTAGCCTGGTGCTCGCGTTCGGCGGGAGGCACAAGATTGCCTAGCAGCTCCCTGCAGCTGTTTACATCCACAAACCTGGCGCTGGTAGTTAATTGCCAGGAAGGGACGTAAATTTCATCAGGGTTCACATCCGCGCTCTTAAGGCTGGCCCCTGAAAAGCCAGCCTCAGACTCAGGGACCGGACGCTTCTCGTTGGAGTCGTCGTCCATAATTTGTAAGCCCCTTGTATCACCCTCACTAATGTCTGGCGGAGACACGCGATGGGTCTCCCCCTCCAAACCCATGGACGCCTCAGTGACCACTGGAGCAGTATGGACAAGGGGGTCATCCAGCTGCGCCGTCGGACGTGGAGGAGTAGGTTGAACCACTTCACGAACAGGGGATGGCGGCGGAGTCCTGGACGAAAAAGGCTGCACAGGAGGAGTAACAACCCGCCCATCTGGCGAGGGCACCCCCTGAGTCTCAGTCGGGTTCACCGTAAAATCCTCATGCACAACAGCCTCGGTCACATGACTGGGCGCACCTTCACCCATCAAGTCAGCTGCAAGCGACACAAAACAAACAATAAGTCAAAAAGGGGAGAAATAAAGTCAAATGCATAGCATACGCGACATAACACTAAAGAACATACCTAAAAAGCTGTCCTCGGCGCTATGCACCAAGTCACCCAGCTTTTGTCTCTTTTCAGCAGGGGACAAAGAACCAGTAGAAGACTTATGAGACTTGCTCCGTCTCGAACGCTTCTTCTTCTGCGGAGTCTGCTGAGGCGCAGAATGACCCACTTCAGTCTCTACAGTTAACGGCGCCTGAACAATCACCCCCTCCGTAATGTCCTTCAGCGCAGCCGTTCCCTCATCCGTGAACGCATCTGAAAGTTCAACGTAGCTTCGTTCAATAGGGTTGTAATTTTGAAGATACCTGCTAACGACCTCATGGTCTAAAATAAAAGCAAAACCTTCACCTCGACTACCACCCCGCGCCACCCCAGTCCTTGGCTGCCTCACTAGACGAAGCACAAACTCTTCAGCCTCCGTCTCTTCTCCGCTGTCGTCCGCGTTGAATGTCGGCAGCACCTCCCTCTCGCCTCCGCCTGCGGGCGACAAACGCGGAGAAGAGGATGCACCAGAGTCAGACGACTCATCACTTGAAATAACAATAAAAGGATAACCCGTCCGTATGAACATGTTCACCGGAGAGGGGTTATCAAAAAGAGAAGAAGGCTCACCTGTCTCAGTTATCTGCAAGGGCGCACTGACACCCTCCTGCGCCACAACCTCCAACTGTGGCCGCACGAGCGTGTCCCAGGCCTTCTCCAAAATGTAGAGCTCACTCTCAGCAAGCTCCCGAAAGATGAACCCCATGTTGTCACCACCCAACAATAAACTATACAAGCTCTCTACATCTGATAAAAAGAAAAAACGAGGGTTAGTAAAAGGCAAAGTTAACACGCCGCACAATACAGACGGAAAGACATACCTTTCCCATCTTCAGTTAAATGAGGGTTGCGCCCCTGAATATCGTACTTCAGGCTCATCCCTGCCATCACCAGCGCCGTCTCCGGAATCTCACACAAGTCCACTGGATGTGCCGTAAGGGTCTGGAACCAGTCCTGTTCTTTGTAATCAATCAGCACCGCCTTTGGCGCACCATCATCCGGGTTCAGGCGACCCATAACCAGGGGAATAACACCCTCATTAATCCAGAAAAACTTGGGCTTCCAGTCGCGAAAGCTCTTCACTCCTGCCTTGGCACAGGGAGCCACCCCTGTGCGGGGACGGCAAGATAGCCAACTCTCCACAAAGCAGAGAGAATAAAAGACATAAAACATGTCAACCAAGGGCTCAATCTTCTGGGAGTGGCAGCAGAACTCGAAGAACATTAGTCGTGACATCAAACCAGGGTGAATCTGGTTAACATGGACCCCAACGGTCTGAATAAACGTCTTTAAGAAACGGGTTACCGGAACCCTAAAGTTGCAATCTCTAAAGTACGAGGCGTAAAGCCCAACCTTGCCCACGGGAGGCTCAAGTATGGTCTTATCTGGGGCAGGAGCCTCAACACCATAACTAGAAGGAAACCCATATTCCTTCCTAAACTTTCGAAATTCCCCTTTCGCCCACACCGCCGTGACTTCGCCGGCGTGTGGCGGTCCCTTCTTAGAACCGTCATCCTTCCTCTTAGACCCACCACGTTTCTTTTTTGGGACCTGAACAACGTTCTCCATAACGAAAGTTGGAAAGTTTTTAAGAAAAGAAATGCAACTTTTGAAAAAGGCAGAGAGAAAGAGTTTTCTTTTTGGCTAAGTTTGAAATGAAAGTGTAAGAATGGAAGGAAGAAAGAACGACCTTTTATATGCAGGTCACGTGCCTTTAGGACGGTTACAAATCGTGTTGCACGACCTACCAATAAGAAAATGCCACGTCAGGAGAGAGAAGGGCAGGGAGCACGCGAAACGACAGGTTGGACCCACCACTCTCTGCAATAGTACAACCGTCAGAGACTTTTCGGCTACCAACCTGTCCCATCCGCCTCGCGCCCTGACACATCTGATGTGTGCATTAATTACTGACGTGCGCAGAAATCCCACCTGGCATACCACCGCGCAGCGCGCAGTCAAACTTAAACGAATAAAATAAATAATAACAAACACACACAAATTTTCTTTTTCTCTTTTCTTTCCTCTTAGTGCAGCGCCCTGCATGCAACGCATACAGCACACTACACTGGGGGGACTTGAAGAGATATGAGACCGCGCAAGCGCACGGGCCCACATCTCAACATATGCCAGCACAGCAGGCCTACGTGGGCTTCTAGAAAGCGGCGCGGGATACCTCGTAGCATGACAGCTAATAACCGACAAGAAAGGGACGTCCAGCCAATAAGAGACGTCCATTTCCTGCTCCACGATCGCCTGCAGGTACGAGGTACAGAATAGTACAAGAAAGGACAGACAAAGACACGTGGACCAATAGCGAAGGAACAGCGCAACGAATGACAACGGCCTAATCGTACAGCCAGCTGTCATTCCCTCCTCGACCAATCACAGAAGACCTCAGGTGGCCTATAAATACCCCATGAGGTCAGACGAAGAAAGGATGAACAATCAGAGAAGGAGAGAACCATAGTTACGAGAATTAGATTATAGTTGAAGCGCTGTAACAGTAGCTATTTGAGTCTTGTAATAGTCACCGAATCATTAATAAGAATCCTGTCTTTACTTGTGCTACTATTTTAGTAACTATGGTTCTCTCCTTCTCTTAGTGCACGACCTACCAAAATCCTACTATAATTTTGGATTTTGTAAATTTAGCCCTTTGATGTACCATAGGTTTTTTTTTTTCTCAATAAAAAACATAAATACATGAATTTTATTAACCTCTTAAATATGCAACGGTGATAAATATTAGGGAGTTTTAAATGGAGTACTAAACACTTCCAGTCACTTTTGTGATTGGAGGTCACTCTAAT
>JAQQBG010000942.1:0-27225 GCA_032199755.1 Ambrosia artemisiifolia | reverse complement strand
CTGTAACTCGTCTGGCATGGACGTATAATCCCAGTGCTTTCCATGCTTCGTATCTTGCTCTCCAAGGCCTCTTCCTGGAGCGGGGCCAGTCGGACGGGGCGGACGCGCAGAGGCTTCGACCCCGGCAAGAGCCGAATCGAGTAGCTGAAGTCTTTGGCCGCTGGCCGTGTGGCCTACCTCCTCGTACTTGGGGGAAAAATTAGAGGCCCGCTGGGCGGAGAGGGTCTGACTCAGCACCTCTTGCTACAATGGACTGCCGCATTTTGTCCATGAAAGGCGTCTGAAATGCGGGAGGCTCCTCCTCGGTGTCCGATGCGTCCTTAGGTGGCCCCGGAACGGGCGCTGCTGCCGATGCGTCGTGGGCCGATGCCGGGCGCGACCTGGCGCCGCCGTGCAGACGGAGCACCTCCTCGTGAGTCTCGAGAACCCGGAGTAGCTGCATGGGCGTGTGGGAGTCGATGAGGCCGGTGGTGGCCAGGACCATCTCGTAGTCCAGGCCGGCGACGATGTGCTTGTTGCATTTTCGCGAGTCCGTGATCCCGAGCTGCGACAGGATTCGCTGCTTGTCCGCGAAATATTCAAGCACCGTCTCCTAAGGTTGCTTCCGTCGATTCCACAGCTGCTGCTTCAGGCTGGCCCGGGCGTCGTTCTTGCCGAAGTATACTCGGAGGAAAGACTTTCCGTCGTCCACGGTGGGCAGGGTGGTGGTCGATTGCCAAGGTGTCTAGGACCGACCGGGCAGCCCCCACTCGTATTGTTGTATAGGAAGACGTACTTCTGCTCTGGGGAGGCCGAGTAGCCCATGAGCACCACGTCCACGGCTGCGCAGGAATTTGTCGAGGTCCTCCTCGGGCCCGGCCCCCGAACGGCGTCACTATGGTGGGCTGCATTAGGGGAACCTGCAGCACCGAGGCAGGGAAATGGGTTGGCGTGGGCGCCACCCGGAACAGCTCCTGCTGTTCTCGGCGGATGGTGTCCATGAGCGCCGCCATGTCCTGTAGTCTCGTGCTGAAGCTGGCGTCCTCGTCCGCGCTTGAGGACTCACTGTCGAATCTGGTGCGCCGCAAGGTGATGTCCCGCTGGTCGTCGGAGGTGCCAAAGGTGAGTTGACCGAAAGCGGGCCGTTCCAGCAGTTCGCTGACCGACGTGGGGGGCCTCGGTCTGCTGGCTCAGCAACCCGCCGTCGGCTCGAGCGCTGGTGGGTACCCGCGGGCAGCGGCCCTGCCGCGGCTGTTTGACGTCAGGGCTGGCGGGGGCGGCTGGGACAGCGACGACACTTGGAACGGGGCTGGTGTCCGATGGGTTGCCTGCGTAGCCGGGACATTCTCAGATTACGGGTCACATCTGTGTCCCCAGCCTGCCCCAGCCTACTGCTTGCAGACAATCTCACTCAAAGATGTGGTTTGATCTCAATTGATAGTTTTGGATCCACACTTTATAACAAAACCAAAATTTCCGGCTTAAGGCACCCCAACCTGCCCCAAATCTCACCACAAACGCTCAAAAGTGTAGACTCCGTACGTGTCCCCGCGCCTAGGCCAGCAGTTCTGATAGCTCTAGTAGACACATAGTGCTATCCAAGGCTCAACTATGAAATAAAATACGTAAAAGTAGGTACAAACTTCGTATTTCTTAACCCATTATGTGTAATGAGCACCATCGTTTCTCGCGAAAGGCTTTGAAACTTTGTCCTCCGCGTGCGTTACGGAGTCCACAAGAGTTAGGTTTCCACCTGATCGCGCCCACAGGGATGCTTCGATGGGTGCTACGCGAGTTTTTCGTCGAGTTCCTGACGTCAGCCATCGAACAAGACGTTGGGAGGGGCTTGACAGTGGAACAGAGTGGCCTGAGGGACGCCTAACCGAACGTTTCAAGCGCGTACCAAAATACAGCGTGGACTCCGTTCGTGCCCTTATATAAAAACTATAGCAGGTACTACTAGAGTTTTGTGCGAATAACTTTCCTTTTTTGACTTATTCAACATTGGGAGGTCGAGATCCGGACCGCTGATTGATCTTGGGAGCTAGAGCTTGCGCATGCGGTCTGAACATGGCCTACGTGTAGACTCCGTAACGCACTATAGGAAAACCGGTAGAATGCTGCGTAATTATGGGTAATGGTCACATGGTGAGTACCCAATGCATTTTATATGTGACCTTTTATGATATGAAACGTCACTTTCTTTCGCTGGGCATTGTGTCATGCAAAATTATGAACGGTTGGGTGCGGGCCACATAACCTAACCAGGTTAGGTCCACCAGTACGAAGTAACTCTTTGCAAGTGAGAAGTGAAAAACACAACGTGCGTTAAGATTAAATGTATCATTAGAATGTAAAGTAGAACTCATTTAAGATGGAAAACGATGAAATATCGGCGCCAGGTTAGCGAAATAGACCCAAGAGGCTAGCTCTGTAGACTCCGTTTCACCTAATTTTGAGATTTATTGATAATTTGGCTATGAGTGCCTGCCCAATTCAGGAGTCGACTTCTGATAACCCTAATAACACATCACAACTAAAAAGAAAACGATTCCACGAAAAAAAATATTCAAATATACCTCGGCCAAAAATGACCTCTAATATGAGAATGGCCCAGCCTGGGCCTGTCCGGCCCATGGTTGGGCCGCTGGCAGCACGTCTCGCACATTTTGGTAAACGTGTTCCGTGCTCCAGTCACCGCCGTAAATCCTGGCTAGATTCTTGAAATCAATGACCCGGTCGCCCGGAGCCACAGACCTTTCGTCGACGTATAGCGTGACGAAAATTTGGTCCGGTCGAAGAGGGCCCGACTCACCGGTATAGATTCTCGTTGACTCCTCGATTGCAGCCTGGATGATCTTGCTGCCGCTCCGTAGTCGTGTGCCGGCCCTGGTTTGCAATTCCAAGGCGTTGAGGGCGGCCCTGATCTGGGCGATGAACAGGCCGGTGCTCTCCCTGCTGATGCTCGACGCCTGCTTGATGACCAGTGACGGGTTCGTGCCGACGCGGCCGGTGCGGGCGGCGAAGTTGTCGATGAACGCCGCAATCGGGCTGCGTCCCGACGATGGGGCCATTCCGGGATGGCCGGAATGGCGGGCGGTGAGAGGGGGAAAGTCCGCACCTCCACCAAATGTCGTGCCCCCCCCGAGGTGATGAGGGACGGTAGAGTGATGAACACGGGGTACTCTAGACAAGTCCACTTCACGGGAGCACGGGCATCGTACTGCCCCGAGAGAAGGGCGCCGCGGGGCGTTAAATACCCGCCGCGCCGAACGTGTTGGTATAAACATCTGTGTTGTACCAACAGTTCCGGCCGAGGCGTCGCGCCCGGTAGGTAGGCCGTTGTCACCGTGGACTACGTACCGGCGCGACACTAATGTGTGGCTGTGTCTGTTTGCAGGAGTGGCAGAGGAAGAATAAACAGGGCTGCTTTCAAGGATCTTCTGCTTGCTGTTACGATGCCTGGCATGGAACTGCCTGGTGCTATCCGTCCACTTGAAGGTGAGTTTTGAGCTCTGGTCCAAGGTGCCAGCCATGCTCATTCTAATGCTAGGTATCGTAGATTATGGAATCAGTCCCATAGGTCCATCCCCTTGATTTGTCGCTTTTCAATATTTTGCATGGCTGTCCATGTTGGTAGCCAGCTTCCTCTCAACAAGACCTAGGATTTGCCATGCCATGACTCGTTGAATTTGTCCTCCAAGTGACATCCTTTCTTAGCTTAAGTTCCCTGCGGTCACTTCACTCTTTTTGTCAGGCTCCCTTAGTCCCATGTGGATTCATTTTTCTGGTGCATTGATGGTTGTTGCTGTGACTTGTCATCTTAAACCTGTCTGTTTGCAGGCTGGGTGCAGGGCGTCAGTGTGTTTCGCCACCTTGGACGATTTTCTCCTTGCTGACTGTGAGGGCTCCCCCCCTGAGGCAATGTGCTAAACACTCTTCGAATGCAGAGGTGAGGCATGTGCTTGTGCTGTTGTTTGGGGAAAGGTGGATACTGTTTGGATAGAAAATGTGTGGCATCCACACAATGAAAAGGAGCCATCCGTTGCAGTTATCAACTCAGTTAGCTGGTTTCCACTCTGGTCAGGTGTGAGGGCTTCTGCTGGGCATGGGCTGGTGACTCCAGTGATTTTTTTTAAATTTTTTTTACTGTCTTTCACTTTCCGATTATGAGTTTGGCCCATGGTGCCCCATCATGCCTCTCCAAGTTACTCACCACTGGCCTGGGACCTTATTGCCTGTGTTCGCCCCTTGGGACCATAAAGTGGGGCCTCCCTCTGGTTTCCTGTTTGTTTGGTCTGCCCCCCATTCTCGCCTTGTTGCAAGAGGGCATGGAGAGCTATCCATTGCCTGAGGGGTCCAGCATCATCTGGTTTCTAATTATTATTTTTTATATTTTTTCTAAATTCTGTGACAAGTGTGGGTCTGGCTGCTTCCTCTGTGGCATGTCTCAGGATCACTCCCCCAGCCCCTTTGATGTGCTTATTTTCCCTAATGTGTGGCTGTGTCTGTTTGCAGAAGTGGCAGAGGATGAATGAAGAGGGCTGCTTCAAGGATCTTCTGCTTGCTGTTACGATGCCTGGCATGGAACTGCCTGGTGCTATCTGTCCACTTGGAGGTGAGTTTGAGCTCTGGTCCAAGGTGCCAGCCATGCTCATTCTAATGCTAGGTATCGTAGATTATGGAATCAGTCCCATAGGTCCAGCCTCCTGATTTGTCGCTTTTTAAATTTTTGTATAGCTGCCTATGTTGGTAGCCAGCCTTCTCGTTGAATTCGTCATTCAAGTGACATCTCTTCTTATTATCTAAAGTTCCTACAGTCACACCACTTTGTTTGTCGGGCTCCCTTAGCCCTAGGTATTCTTTTGTTCTTCTCTTATGGCTTGTTGCTGTTGTCTGTTTCTGTGTGAGTTGCAGTATATTGAATCCCTGAATTTTGATTTATTTATTATGTCTTGTTTCTGTTGTTTGTTTCAGTGCTAGAGGAACTATTTTGAGTTCCTGAAGTCTGATTTTAATAAACGTGACGGCTTGTTTATAGTTTGAAGTTCTCCTCAGTAAGAATTAAATGTTCACAACTTGAAGCACCAGTGTCGGTTAGTATAATGTTGAATTGCTGAATGTGTCTTATGCATTTGCTACTGTTTTTGTTTTATTTTGCGTCTTTTCTTTTACGTTTGAAATTGTTTTTTATTATTTTCATCTCTTTTCAGTGTTGCCGTCTCAATAGTGGATTTCACAGCATGCTGGTACAACTGGTGTGTCTGGGCTCGCTGTCTTCATTTTCCTTGTGAGAATTATGTGCTTGGCTCTTCATGTCAAGGTAAATCACTGGACCCTTTTGTTTCGCTGGCTGCCAATTGGCTTTCACTTGTATGAGGGACTGTGGGAATGGTTTTTCACTGTATGTTGCTTGAATGTAGGCAACACTTGTTTTTATTGCAAAGTAGGGCAGCTGCCATTTTGCAGATGTTTGCATGCTCTCAAGTAGTTTCATGATTTTAATTTTGGTACTATGTATCTGAGTGTAGAGCTCTTGTGGTAGCATCGTCGTGCTTCTGACTGTAAATGTTCCTAATGTACTTGGTGAATTCCAATGCTGGACCTTCTAAATGTCACCGCTATTAATTAATTTTGCTCCTAGTACTTTTGTTAAAGTGCAATGACTTTTTGGTTCCCTTTTCCCTACTCTCTGAATGGAAAGTTCAGTCTGAATAAGACCTTCAGTTCTGGGTTTCATTTTCTTATGCACAGTCAGATAGTGAAATGAAAGTCTAGTGTTGAATTGAGTTCCAATGTGGTAGTTATCAGTGCATTTTGCTGTTGTTAAGGGGGGGGGGGCATTGTTCACTATTTCAGCTGATACTTTCAGCATGATTGTAATTCGGTTACCATTATCAATATCCATGTTATCAATGATGAATTTTGCATGGCTTCTGCAGACCAGCTCAATGCCTTATTGAACTGGACTGCCCAAACTACACCTGTTGGCACTGTTTTCTCTGATGTCTTGCTGCCTCTGTTCCAGGCCAAGAATGGGATCTTAGCAAGCTGGTTCAACTCCGAAGCAACTCTCTATAGCTTCTGAATCATTACGTCAATGCCCCTTGTTTGCAATTTCGACACCAAAGATGTGTGTAGAAGAAGCTTATTGTTTTCTGTATCTGTTGTCTTTTCATATTTAATATTAATTCAAGCTTTATCAAAGTGCTTCCACTGCTCTGGTGTATTTAGTGTCATGTTTGTATGAACAGAATAGAGACTTTTGTTGTAATTGCTTTTTTTGTTTTTTTTCCTACAATCTAATGTGTATGTGACTCTGCCTCACCTGATTCCTGTGAACCATATGAAGTCTTTTCAACACATGGTGTGGGAAATTCTAAATTTTCTTTTACTTTTGATTTTTGTACATGGGTCTGTTTAATTGAAGGTCATCAGTATGATTATTGGTTGGGATAATATGTAGATAAAGTTGCATGTACGTAAAATCATATCAATAATGAATGAAACCAATTTGCTGTTGAGACTGTATTTTAATGCATCATACACTTTCTTCATGGCATGAAGTCAAAACTTCGCAACTACAACACTCACATTCGTTGGCTTTTTTTCTTATCATTGTGCATACCATGCACTTACAGGTGACAATGCACTTGTGGTTGTCGGGTGTTACTTCCATGGGAAGTACACGCAATAGGTTTCCTAGGGGGAGGGAGGGAGGGAGTATGATTCAATTATTGAGGCAGATTAATTATTGTGTCAGTTTGTTTCCAGTTGCAAAGAAATGGAAGTGAATACATACAAGAGAGCCTGACATGCAGTACATTCGCATTCTTCCCCATTCCTTTCGTATGGCAGCACATCCACCGCAATCGCAAAACAGAGGCACGGCGGTTTGGCTTGGGTTGATGCAGACATTTTACAGCAATCCTGAGGAAACGCATAAAAATGATGATGATTGTGTACGTACTGCAGTGAGTAAGAAGTCCCTTTGAAAACTTCCCACTTGATTTATAAAACTCACTCTTTAATTTTAGAAGGATGAAGAAACAACACTCTCTCACACTTGAACGTTGTAGAAACGCGCGGTGATAGCGGAGACACCGCCTTTCCGTGCAAGACAGACTTCTGCCTGAATTTTTCACATTCAGGCCCTTATTGGCCTGTGCAAACTGAGAAGGGTGGGACTTTCAAAATTATTCAAGGCGGGGAGGGCTGGGCTGGCAGGGCGGTTGCAGGGTGTCTGATGTTGAGGGCGAAGGAAGGTGCAAGACGTGTTTTTTCCTTCAGGATCTAGAAGCTTGGGTTATTGGTGAACAAAGGGTCGGGGGAGGGGGAACAATATTGGTGCTTCCCTTTAGAACTGCGCCCTCCAGAGCAGTTTCTTCTCCGCCTTTTTTCCGGTGCGGTAAGTATTTTAATGTCGTTGGATTGCGTCCAGGGCCGGTGTGTGTTATGGTCTATACACCAACGTACTTGAAGCTTGCACTCAGCTTGTACTCAGTGGCCTCCGCGAAGAGTAACCAATAGCGCCTAGGCTGATTCCTTGAGCTGGGAGCGGAGCTCCTGCAACTTGCCAGTTTGAGCTGTAGTTTTGGTCTCGTGAACTCTTGCACCTTATTCTTATACTATTCTGGTGGACTGGTCTAATTTAAGTAAAATGTAGGGGTTGGGTTGCATCCCCAGCTTTCCTTTCGAAGCAAAATTTTCGGCGACGTGAAGGTGGTGTGGTGGTGGATGGTGGTGGTGTGGTGGTCAGGGCAGCACCGACAGCGTCGGGAGCGCGGAGACTTCGCTTCCAGGCGGTTCGTGCTGGCCGCCTCCCCGAAGGCCACTCTGGTGCTGAACGCGCAGTGGTCCTCCAGATGCTCTCAATCGTCGTGATTAGCTCTACACCTTGGACATGGGATGTGCGTTCCGCACGGTTCCTGCAAGTGTCCGGTGCGGGGCTCCCGTAGAAGGTACCCCCCTCCCCCCGAAGGGGCCCCTGGAAGTAGGCAAATATGCCACACACTGCCCCCCTGAGGGTAGGCCAAAATTCATAAATCCTCCCCCCTTTTACTCGACCCTAAATACGCCCCTGCACAAGAGGAAGGGGTGCTCAGCAGTACGGCAGTATCGCGGGGGGGCGTATCTCTCAGGCGCCGCAATGGAGGCACTGCTGCAGGGGCTGGCTGGAGTGCAGAGGGGCACGACGAACGTACCTCCTGTGTCTCCAGCGCACCAACAGCCGGTTGGTCAGGTACGTGACCTGCCCGACCTGCCCTCTTCGGCGGCCACTCCGCGATCTCGATGAGCAGGAATGGGATGGACGACGTTGGCATGCGTCACTAAGGTTCAATGTTACCCGCAAAAAGTTGCCCAAACACACGGGCGCGCGGCCAGGCGGGTTGGGTCGGTTGGGCATTCCCGCCCGGGCCGCAAGCCCGGTCCCTCAGCGTCGCACACGTCGGCAAGGCCGCCAAGAGAGGGCACGGCAGCAGTGCATCACCAGAGTCGAGGCCGCCGACGGCGCAGTCGCCGACACGCTAGACAAGGTAGAGAACACCTTCTTGAGCTTTTACAAAGACAAGTTTCGCTCCCTGGTCGATGACGGAGACCGCTGGGATACCTCTGCCGTGCCGGCCGAGGTCAACGCCACCATCCTGGACGAGGCCAACGAACAGCTCTGTCGCCCCTTCACCACCGAGGAGGTCCTGCACGCCCTCAAAAAGAGTCCGAGAGGCAAATCACCAGGTGAGGACGGCTTGCCGGCTGAGTTTTACCTGTGTGCATGGAGCGTTGTCCGCGAGGTGCTCACCGAGTTCGTGAACGCCATGTGGGTGAACCGCGCCGTCCCCGCCGAGACCATGCAGGGCGTCATCACCCTCCTGGCCAAGACGGGGGGCCCGCGCGGCGACAAGGACTACCGGCCCATCACTCTCCTCGACGTGGACGCCAAGCTGCTAGCCAGGCTCATGGCCCGGCGACTCAGCATGCTGGACGACAAGGTGCTGCACCCCAACCAAGTGCGCCGCGGGGCCTCTCGCACCATGGCGGGGGCCTTGTGTGACCTTCGGGACGTGATCAGCGCCTGTGGTGCCCTGCGCGTGCCCGGCGCAGTGCTTCCAATAGACTTTAGTGGTGCGTTGAACGCCGTTCACCACGACATCCTCTTCGAGGTGCTCCGTCACCGCGGTGTGGCGCCGCACACTTCGTCCACGTGCTGAAGGCCATGTGCGGCGGAGCGGCGTCGAGGCTGCGCGTCAACGGAGTGCTCACCGAGGCCTTCCTCGTCCAGAGGTCAGCACGCCAAGGTTGTCCACTCAGCGGTCTTGCTCTTCGCCGCCATCCTTTCCGTGCTGATGGAGTACCTCGACCGTCGCCTAGTCGGCCTTCAGCTTGCCAACCCTCGCCTCCGAGTGAGTAGCTACGCCGACGACGCCTTCTTCGTTGTGAGGGAGGTCGCGGAGGCTGACATCGTGCACGACGCTCTGGATGACTTCGCCCGGGTCTCCGGCCTCGTCGTCAACGTGCAGAAGTCCAGCGTGCTGGCAGCTGGTGTCAGGGACTTGCAGCAGGAGGTGGGCTTTCCGTACGTGGACGCCTTCAAGGTCCTGGGCGTGATGTTCCGCGCCAACATCAAGGAGGCCATCCGACAGCACTGGGACACCGTGGTGGCGGGCGTTCGCGGTCTGCTGCGAGACAGCGTGCCTCGCGGACTCGGCATCAGCCCGCGCCAAGTATGTGTCGACCTTCGCCTTGTACAGGATGTGACACGTCGCCCAGGTCTGCCCGCCCCCAAGAAGGTCACCGACAGTGCCGCCAAGGCCATTGGCCTCTTCCTGTGGCGAGGCCACATGTTCCACCCGACCATCGCCACGCCTTCGCGCCGCGGGCCCAAGGAGGGCTCGGCATCCCCGCCGTGGCCAAGAAGTGCCTCGCGCTGTTAACCGGGAGGTGGCAGGGGATCTTGGTCGACACGGTGGACTCCTTTGCCGGCGAGTGTCTTCTCGTGCTGCTATGCGCAGCTTCCCGCTCGGCGCCGCGCAGCCCAAAGTGTTGCCATCCGCCTCGTACTACAGGGCCTTCCACGCCCACGCCACCAGGACGACGGCGTCCTCGGCGCCACCGGAGGCCCCGGCCCGTGATGCCATCAAAGCGATCTATAGCCAGCTTGCTGCAGCCGACCCGGCCCACCCGCCACGGGTCCAAGCCAAGGTCCCCGGCGCCGACTGGGACCGCATCTGGGCGAACGTCCAACACCCCCCTCATTCCAGAGGAAGTGCGCGACGCATGGTGGCTCGCCGTCCACGACTCCGTGGCGACGCGGGCTCGGCTCGACCGAATTGGCGTGTCGGACACCAGGTCGTGCCCGACGTGTCATGGCAAGGATACGCTGCTACACAGACTGGTGGCTTGCACCGGGTCGCGGCCGATCTGGCGCTGCGTCCGAAGCATCCTGACCAAGGTGCTGCACTGGTAAAACTAAGGCGTAACAGTATGCTTCATTCAAGCGTAACATTACGCTTGAAGGAGTTACGCTTGAAACGAAGCCTACTGAAGAAACGCCCCCAATGCATTAAGATAGGCGGCTTTGAAGGGGATAGGCGCGTTACGCTTTGTTTCAAGCGTAACTCTAGTGTGCTTGAAGAAAGGGGGTACAGGTACGCTTTAGTTTTACCAGTGTGGGCGCCAACGTGCGGGCCACGGTGCTGCTCAGGCCGGACTTTGCTCACCTGTGTCCGGAGCGGCTAGCGGTCGCGGCGTTGGTCGCGGCGCACACCGTCGCCTACGTCCGCGGGCAGCCGCTGGGCTCTGGCTGAGGGCTGCCTGAAGGGCTGTGGACCCCAAGGAGGGACGCCAGGTGAATATCTCGTCCTGGCGGTTCAGGTCCCAGTACGCCCCTGCCGGGACTCCTTGGCTTTCCCCAGCGAGAAAGGCGGGAGGTGCGCGCACGCCAGCCGCGCCGCCCTCGTCACCATCGCGATGGTGCCGCCGACACAACGAGCCCCGTCGGGCATGCTGCTGTGTCCGGGACTCGCGGCGGTCTGTATCTCCGCCTGTCCAGCAGGCAACACCTCGACCCCTCGACCACCGTGGGAAGTCGCTGCCATAGGCAGGCTGAGATACTGACCGCGGCGCGCCGGTGCGTTTGGGCGACCTTTTTGTCTACTTTTCTGGCAACACTGCTAAGGTTGTCTCGACCAGCCGCGTTGGTCACCTGCCTTATGATCTGTCCTCCCGCCGTATGTATCTCCATTGAGACAAGCTACTAACACCGCGCCTGGTCCGGATGGCACGTGCCCTCATTCGCATTGGCTATAGTCTGCCCCTGCAGCCAGGGATGATACCTAAAACGAAACAAAACCAGGCTGTTACGCCGGCCGTTTCAGTTATGACTAAAACTCTAAAACCACAGCAGCTGGAACCAAGGGAACAGCTTTTCCTTGGTGTGCAAAGTGTATCGGAGTTTTGTTCCCCTATGGATCAAGTCAAAATTCCGCTCTCCTGAGTTTTGTTATTTTTGGGGCTTAAAAAAACAAAACTCAGGCGAGTGGAATTTTGATTTGGACCATATAGGAGCAAAACTCCAGCACACTTTGCACGCCAAGACAAAGGTGTTCCCTTGGTTCTAGCTGCTGTGGTTTTAGAGTTTTAGTCATAACTGAAACGGCCGGCGTAACAGCCTAGTTTTGTTTCGTTTTAGGTATCATCCCTGCCTGCAGCTTCTACTGTCTTCAAGTGCCTCCAATGCCGCCGTGGGAGGACAGCAACTGCATCTTTACCCACATGGCGGCCTGGTCCAGGACGCCATCGAGCTGTAGCGGGACGAGGCGTGGATCCGTCAACGGGTCAAGAAGAGGCACGCTGTCGACGACACGGTCAAGCAGACCGGGCCCACTTCCAGGACCGCAACACGGCCGCCTTCCCCAACCTGGTCGCCAGCATGCGGCCCGGGTGTGGGGCTGCCGCCAACGCGTCATGAAGACGAAGGACGGCACCACCTTTGGCCGAGCCGCGCACCGACATGCAGCGCTGGGCCGAATACTTCTGAGAGCTCCTCAACGACCCGGGCCCTGGCAACCCCATCGCAGGTCATCAAGGTCGACGTCCCGCCGCCCACCCTGGAGGAGATCGCCACCATCATCGGCAACCTCAAGACGTCGTCCGCGCCGGGGGTGGCGCCGCTCCTACGCAACACGGCGGAGGGGCCGGTCGTCGAGGTGCTGCAGCGGCCCAAACTGCGCATCGTGGCCACTAATTCCATGCCCGGGGAGTGGAAGCGCAGTATGATCATGCCGCTGCACTAGAAGGGGGACCTGTCCGCGGTGTGACAACTACCGCGGCATCGCCCTGCTGTGCGTGGCGGGGCACAAACAGGCGCGGATACAGGGGGCCGGGGGGGGGGGGGGGGGGGGGGGGCACTTTGCCCTTTGCCCCCCTAGGTAGCCGCCTGAAAGGTAGGCAAAAAGCCATACTTTTCCCCTGTAAGTAGGCAATAAGTGCTACTTTGCCCCCCCAAAGGTCGGCTCTGGATCCGTCACTGGGTACAAAGTCTTCTCGTGTACTTCATCGCCGGCAGGCTGGCCCGCCCCCTCGCCCACCCCCCAGATCGGTCCGTACCAGTGCGGCTTCATGCCACGCCGCTCTTCTACGGACCAGATCTTGCTGCAGGGTGACCCCATCGCCACTCTTCAACATCGCCCTGCAGAGACCCGTGGGCGAGCACCACCAGGACGAGGAGCATCAGGAGCTGCTGGAGGATCCCGTCATGCTCGCCCACGCAGATGCCCATGCGCCCAGCCTGTCATGTTCACAGATGTTCCACCTGTACGCCTGCACCCCGCGCTGAAGCGGGAGCGGGTACGCACTGACGCAGCCGCGGGTCATGCGCGGCGAGTTAAGAGGAGTCGCGCTCGTGTCGCTGAGGTCGGGGAAGACGGAGGGGTTCACGTTGGTCCACACGCGCGCCGACTCCGAAGCATCCTCGGCGCGCGCCGGCGGCTGTCGTCGTCTCCGAGGTGGCGGGGAAGGCCCTGAAAGTGCCGCATGATTGGCATCGTCGTAAAGTCGTCCCAGCCAAAAGTGTCGAATCTAGTGACCGTCAAATCTGCCCCCTCCACCTCGAAAGTCAGCCCGGCCCTGTGCAGGGGGAAGACCAAATTCGACACCTTTGCCTGGAAAGACTATACCGCTGCGCTGCAAACGGGAATGTGATCAGAGGCAATGCCGGTATGCGACTCTTAGGATCCTATGCCACATGAGAACACCGAGGAAGTTTCCATCGGTTGCAGACGTTTTGTAAACTCATTTGAAAACGGGAACTATTTCTTTCCGGCACTCGACCCTGAGTGCTATTGGTTGGCACTACAAAATAGTCCCTCCGCCATGTTGGTTCCGCGCATGCGCACACTCGCCAGGCTTCACCACGCGCCCGCCAAGCTTCTGAGCGTCAGACGTCAGTCGTGACTCGCTCGTCGCTGCGCTTCGTGTGTTGTGCGTGCGTGCAGGAGCCCCGTCGTCTTGGACAAAGAATTGTGAGTATTGGCCGCCCTCGGCGCTCTGTCCCCTCGCTTACCGACCATAAATATTGCGGAAATAGTGGGAAATAGTGTCTCTCGTTGGAGTCGACCGTAAGTCGCGATAGTTTCTTACTAGGTTTTTGACTGGCCCAGAGTTATTATGTCTGATGGACCTTAATCGTGGCCCAACATTGAAACGCGGGCCCGTTCACTGTGTACTCGTTTCACTGAATTTGTCCCTAGTCAGAGCCAGAAATGAATGATGTATCGGTCGGGCATAACCTGACCCCCTCTCAGGCCGCGTCGTTTGCCCTGACTGCGACGCATGCTTGCCGGGCGTCGGTTCAGTGAGTACGCACATTGTTGTGCGCCTCGCATTCCCCAACCCCTTAAGTTTTCCGAGAGAGGCAGAGCTTCGATGACCGAGACCCCTTAGAATCTCACGGCAACAGTCACTCGATTCGCCCACAGGTGTCTACGCCCCCATCCCTACTCCCCCTGCGGCCCACACGAGTGTCGTCGCCCTTCACCTTTTGCCACCAAGCTACGTGTTTCGTTCCATTTCAGTCAACCATGAACGGAGCTGCTGGATCTACGGGCCCGGGCGACGCCGCCTCGCCTCCGAACCCCAACCCCGGCCCCGCTCAGCAGGCGCCCCAGCCCCAGCCCCAGGGATTTCAACAGCAGGCGCCGCAGCCCCAGCCCCAGGGATTTCAACAGCAGGCGCCGCAGCCCCAGCCCCAGGGATTTCAATAGCAGGCGCCCCAGCCCCAGGGATTTCAACAGCAGGCGCCCCAGCCCCAGGGATTTCAACAGCAGGCGCCGCAGCACTTTGGATACGCTCTGTTCCCTGCGCAAGGCCTACCTCATCAACGTGAGTCATGTACCTCATTTTAATTTCATTGTACGCAAGTTTTTGCAGGGATATGTAGGCCTTAGTTTAGAAGTTGCGTACCTGGGTTTGGTCATAGACTCTCCTTAGTTGTCTAGTTAACGGTTTCGTAGATGATTATGTGATTTCATGAAACTTGTTTTCAGCCCAAGATAATCCTGCGAGCTCTGGTGCTGCTGCGTCTTCTGCCTCCACTACGCCTGCTGCAAGTGCCACTGCTTCTAGTGTTGGAGCTGCTAGTGGCTATCTACAGCCTGGTCAGTGTTAGTCAGGGCCATATAACTCTTGCTCTTAAAAATTTCTTATTTTGTCTCGGCGAGGAACCAATTTATACCAACTTCAATTTTAGATCTCCACATCTCGTTGCCTGCACACCGAAGTTAAGCAGCGTTGGGTGCGGACGTGTCTGCCTCCCGCGCGTGCCGCTCCGTCCCCACTCCGCCGACTCCGCCCGCGCTGTGCGAGAAGTAGGTCAGCCAGCACGCGCCCCGCGCGCGCCCAGCTCCTCCGCGCTCCTCCGCGGCTCCACTGAATGGCGTGTGAACCCGCCAGGATTGTGAAGTGCTAAGTGACTCAGTGCCAGTGACAGTTACCCTCGAGCGCGCCTTCTCCTCCCCGGACGGGGAGGGAGCCGATTCAGCAATGCCGACCAACCGCAGCCCCCCAGCCGCCCCGGCCGCCCCAGCCGCCCCGCCCAGGATGACCCGAGCCCAGGCCACCCAACTTGCCCGCAGCAAGGTATCCCAGCCTCACAAGCTGGCGCTATCGGAGCTCACATCAGTGATCTGTGAAAAGTGCAAGATCATCGACTACACCACCAGCGACGAAAGTGCGAAAGCACAGCTCCTCCACAACACCGACCGCTGCAGCGAAGCCCCGCACTCCATCTCCCGCGACCAAAGTGAGAAATGGTACCGGATGGAAAACGACCGCTTGGAGTTCGCGAAGATGGCAGCACTGACCTACCTCCAGTACTACCACGACGCGAACAAAGTGGTGTGCCAGTCGTGCAACTTCGTCTTCCAGACGTCCCCTGAGCTCGCCGATGACCTCCGCCGATACCACAAGGCAAGTCACACTGGACCAGAGCCCCCCTGCGTCCGTGTATGGGAAGTTGACTCCTGGTGGGACCAGATCTTCTATACCAGACTACCAATTGACAACCGCTACCACCACATCTGCAAGTGGTGCAGCACGCACCTGAGCTCCTCCAAGGCGAACTTCTACGAGCTCCTCACGATGCACGTTACCGGGCAATGCGTCCGACCCAATGTTCTGCTAGAGATCCCCGACGACTTCACCGACGACGTCAGGAAAGAAACAGACGTAAGCACACTCTCACAGCTGACGCACGACAGCTTCCTCTACTTCCTCGCCCAAGCGAGGCGGCGCAGCAAGCTGCCACACACGGACTACGCCATCAACTCCTTCCTCGACATGGTGTTGGAAAGTAAACCAGGACTTGAGGTCACGAGGCACCTCGTGGGCCTGGACATCATGCCCTACGCGGACTACGACACCAGAGGCAAAGACGTCGCCAAGAAGCTGAAGACTACCTTCCCCCAGTGCTCCCAAGTCGATCACATCTCGGAGGAGCAGACCCTGCTCCTCCTACGAAAGCAATTCGAATCCAGGCAAGCAAACAGATCCTTCCAGCCCAACGCTATGGACCTGGCGGACGCCAGCTCCTCCGAAACCCCGCCTCCCGGCAAACCGGAGCAGTTCTTCACGCCAAGAGCACAGGCGGAAAAAAGGAAGCAAATCAGCCCCTCCGGCTTCCGATACGACTTCCCCCCCTACGACAACACATCGCCGGACAAATCCCTCTTCTGGGAGAAAGCCAAACATCCAGCAAAGATGCCCAAGAAGAACACAGTGAAAACTGTGAACTTCGAAAATGAAAACCGTTTTGCCAGCATCTCGGACACCGAGCCGGAAACCATCGAAATGGAAACCAGCGCCACTGAGACAGAGGCCACCGAAACGGAAGCCCAATCCACGGACAATGACAAGCGGAAAAAGAGCCCACTCAAGACGCGCAAGGCACGTGGCTCCAAGCCCAAAGCGCCCGTCAAGAAAGCCAAGAGACCATCGAAACAGCCAAACAAGAAAAGCGACACGGAGGAGCAGTCGGCCCCGGAGGAGCCGGCCGCCGCCACCAAGCAGCCCTCACAGCCGAAGCCGCCCCCGGTCATCCTCGACGGGCCGCTCAAAGCAACAGGCATAAGCGCCCTAGAGCGCTTCAGCAAGCAGTTCAGCGCTCCTCCAGTGCTGAAATACACCGCCACCAGCACCCGCATTCAATGCAAAACGAATGCAGACCACAAAGGGCTGCTAAACTGGCTCAATCGTCTCGACATCGAGTACTATTCGTACTCAGACAAATCTGAGGTCCCGCGCCGCTTCGTCGTCAAGGGGATCCCGCTGCACCTCGCTGAGGAAGATCTGGCCGACCTGCTAGTCGGCCGGGGCCTGCCAATGCCTATCAAGGTCGCCCGCATGAAATCGCGGCGCACCGAGAAAAATCCCGAGCAGCGTAGCCTACTCTGCTGCCAGGTAACCTTCGCCGAGCAAATAAACCTCCAGCAAATCACGGAGAAGGCCGGCTTCCTAGGCCTCACCGAGGTCAAATGGGAGCGTTTCCGGGGCTCCGGGAAACCACCAACCTGCCAACGCTGCCAAGGCATCGGGCACGTCGAGAGAGCCTGCACGCGGTCGCACAACTGTGGCATCTGTGGTGCAGGCCACGACACCGAAAACTGCAAGAAGAAGCTGGCGGAAAACCCAGCCTCAGTGACCAACCAATGCTTTAACTGTGGAGGAGCCCACAGGGCGAGCTGGAAGGGCTGCCCGGAGGTAGCAAAGTACCTCGAGCGCCGAGCGAAAAACCAGCCACAGTCAAGGCGTAAAGCGACCCCTAAGCCCAAATACGTGGACGCTCCTCCGCCCACCACCAACGCGTGGACCGGTCGGAAAAACAGCGCGCCAGCAAGGAGGACGGCCGAGGAATGGCCGGAGCTCCCAACCAAGCCGCGAGCCGGAAAAGCCCCAGCCCAAAACAAGCCAGCGAGGAAGGACAGCGACGGACACAGCAGCCTAGCTGACCACCTCGACACCACCCTCAAGCTCCTCCAGGAGCTTGCGCCGACCGGTCACCAGATGGCCCCAGAGGACTACTGCGCAGCCTTCAACGGCTACCTTGCGGCCCTGGTGTCCAGGGACACGAAGCGCATTCTCGCGGCGAGCCGGGAGTTCACCAAGGTCATCCTTGACTAATGGAGCTACAACACCAGCGCCGAACTAGCGGTTCTCCCATGAACCAGCTAGACCAGGGAGGCCCACAAAAAGGAGCACCTCTCGCCAGGTCTGGCAGGAACCCATGCGGAGCACCACTCACCACTCAGCGGATGCATAATTGGAGCTCCTCCGACAGCTCCTCCGTCCCCACACAGGGGGGTCCCCTCCGTCCGGAGCGCTGCACTGCAGCGCACCCGCCTCACGCGCGGCCTCGGGAACGTCACAACAACACCGAAGCAGCGCGCCGCCCCAAGCGCTGCACTGCGGCGCACTCGCCCCACGCGCGGCCTCGGGAACATCAAAACAACACCGAAGCAGCGCGCCGCCGAGACATGGCCATTGCGTCACCTCAGCGATCCGGCGGCTCCTCCGCCGGCTCCGCCAGCCTCAATCAGCGAACCCCCCCAATCCGTTCAGCCCCCTCAAGAACACGCCGGACTGATGGACACCCAACGACAGCGAATCAACATCCTTTCCTATAACTGCCAAGGCATAGGAAAGGCCGCACCCCTGCTAGAGGACGTCGCGCGCAAGCACAATCTCACGATGCTGTGCCTTCAAGAAACCCTCCACAAAGACAGCCAGATCACCATACCTGGCTACAGATCCTACTACCTCCCGGCCGGAGCACACAGGCCGCGAGGGCTATGCACGCTCGTCAAGAAAGGTGTGCGGCACGAGCTCCTCCGAATCGACCATAACCACCCGACGGAGACCATCACCATCAAACTGCTCCTCCGGAGGAGCCAAACGCTGCACGTCACCAACTGCTACGTGAGCCCCCAGCCCAACGCCCTCCCGTCGCAGCAGCTAAAGACCCTCCTCGCTGAGGGGGCGGCGCACATCGTCATCGGTGACCTCAACGCCCCTCTCATCGCGCTGAGGAGCCAGCGAGACTCCCAAGCCGGCAAGCAACTCCTCCCCCTGCTGGAGGAGGGGAACATCCTACTGCACCAGCCCCCCACACCATCCCGCGGAGGCAACTTCCTGGACGTCGCCCTGTCTTCCAGAGTGACACACCCCCTGCACATGCGCTGCCTAAGCAGCCTGGACTCCGACCACCTTCCCGTCCTCTGCACCGTCGGAGGAGCCAGGGGCCCCTGCCCCGAGTTCCACCCACCGGCAGCCGAGACCAAGAAGACGGACTGGCCCAAATTCCAGTCCACGGTGCGTAAGCGTTTCGAGGCCGCGGCGCTGCCGGAACTCCAAACAACTAGCGATGTCGACGCCGCGGCTGCCTTCGTCACCAACGTCATCTCGGAGGAGCTCCAAAGCGCCACCACCGTGCGCCGACTCCGTCCGGACTCGCCCGCCGAGCTACCCCCACACATCGACCGCCTAAGGAAGCAGAAGAACAAGCTCCACGCCCGCAGGCATCGGAGCCCACTTCATGCTGCATCTGCGATCATAGCGAGGACGATCTTCCGCGAGGCGCTCCGCAAGCACAAAGAAGACGTCTGGAACAAAATCATCCGCTCTGACGAGGCGACGGAAGGACGCATCCGCCTCTGGAAGCGCATCGCATCGGCCAAGAACATCCAGCAGGACATCCCGACCTTGACGACCCCCAACGGCCCAGCCGCGACGGATGCCGAGAAAGCGGAGGCCCTGGTCAACAGATACGCGGAGGTTCACGACATGACGAACCACCTCGGAAGCCCCACGGCCGAAGCAGAAGCCACCGCCAAGCTGGAGCGCTACCTCAGCTCCTCCACCCCGGAGGAGCTCCCGCCAGAAGTAACTCTGGAGGAGCTCAAGGCGGACATTACCAAACTCAAGAACCGGAAGGCACCAGGACCGGACGGAATCACCAACTTCGCCACCAAGCTCCTCCCAGAAGTGGCACTCAAGAGGATCCTCAGCGTCTTCAACGCAGCCATCCGGCTGTCGCACTTCCCCGCCCCCTGGAAGACGGCCAACATCAGACCGATCCCCAAGGTGGGAAAAGACCTGAAGCTCCCAGCCAGCCATCGGCCCATCTCCCTGCTCTGTGGACTCGGCAAGCTGCTGGAAAAAGCGATCGCGCGGCGGGTGAACAAGCACCTGGCGCCCCTCCTCAACAAAAAGCAGTTCGGCTTCCGGCCGGGTCACTCCACCACCCACGCCTTGGTCAACTTCTCCGATCTCGCATCGATGGCCTTCGCCACCGGGCGCAACTTCGGCGCGGCCCTCCTGGACGCATCAGAAGCCTTCCCAACCATGAACCACCGGCTCCTCATGTCCAAGCTGGTGGACTTAAAGTTCCCGAGAAACCACATCCGGCTCCTCCGCTCGTATCTCAGCGGCAGGCCCTTCTACGTCACCGTAGGGGACCAGCGGTCAACAGAGCGCATAATGACCAACGGGACCCCCCAGGGGTCAGTCCTGGGCCCGCTACTGTTCGTGATCTACGTCAACGACATCACGGCCGTGCGGAGCAACTCCATCCTTTATGCGGACGACACGACGCTCTGGAACGGCAACGCCGACCCGAACGCCCTGAAATCCAGCCTCCAGACTGAGCTCCTAGCCACGACCAGGTACTTTACCCAAAACAAAGTCCTGATCAACCCCGAAAAAACACAAGCCATCGTCATCTCCAGAAAGAAGAAGGACAAAGTTCCGGAGGAGCAGCTCTCCGTCGGGACAACAAGCATCCCATGGAGCGACAACGTCAAGCTCCTCGGGGTAACCTTCGACAAGGCGCTGAGCTTCGACACACATGTCAACCGTGTGAGAGGCAAAGCATTTGCGGCCATGAGGATCCTCTTCCCCTACATGTGCCGCTCCTCCAAGCTCACCGTCAAGACCAAGGTGCTGCTGTACACGACGTACATTAGGCCGCTCCTCACCTATGCAGCACCAGCCTGGGCTCCGAAGATCAGCGCCACCAACTGGAGGAGACTACAGGGCATCCAGACGAGATGCCTCAGCCGCACCCTCCAGGACTTCCGCCTGACGATGGAGGACATCCACACCAAGGCGGGAGTCCCCCTGCTACGGGACCACATCGCCCAGCTGCACACCAACTTCAAGGAGAGCGTCGAGAACGCCCCCGCCCACCTGAAGGAGCTCCTCCAATATGACGTAGACGCCATCGCCGAACGGTCCAGAAAACTTGGGATCGTCCGGAAACCCTTCTGCCAGGACGATGTCTGAACATCGGCCCGGCAACTCACCCGCGCCCACGCGCGCCCTCCAGACCAGGGAGGCCCACCAAAAGGAGCACCTCCCACACGGTCAGGCAGGTCCGCACGCCGGGCACCACCAGGACAACACCCGCGAAGCATCAATGGGAGCTCCACCATCAGCTCCTCCGACCCCGAAAGCCGAGCGGCGCCCAGAGTCAGCGCCGCCGCCTCGCCGCGGCCGGCTCGTGCCCGTCACGCCGCCTCGCATGCGTGGCCCCGAGTGGAGCCAAAACATCAACAACGGAGCCGAGCCGCACAGCGACACGCCCGCCGCCACGCGCGGCCTTGCAGCGTCGGCCGGACTGCAGCTAAACCACAACACATCACCCCGCCCCACCCCATCTCCCAATACACCTCAAACCCAGCCAAACCTCTCACCTACTCCCCCCCCCCATTTTTTTTCTGCTTTTTCAAACAGGAACCAAGGCCGCCGCGAGATGCCCTCGGCCCCCGACCCGGCACCCCCACCGCAGAGTCACGTGGTGGAGCCCTGCCCCGCCCTGACGCCGGCGCAGCAACCCCGAGGACCACCGGACCCTCCAGCTCCGCCACCTGGCTCCTCCACTCCCGGAGGAGCCCCCCAACCTCCGACCGAGCCGTCAGCCAGCTCCTCCCCCCTGGAGGAGCCCTCGGACTACGCCACCACCACGCCGCAAACCAGCTCCTCCGACCCGGAGGAGCCTTCGGACCACACCGCCAGCCAGCTCCTCCACCCCGGAGGAGCCACAGACTGCCCAGCAAGCCGCCCACGTGCGGCCAACCAGCTCCTCCAAGCCAGAGGAGCCCCCTCCCCCCATGTACCTGATTATTTCTAAGTAAGGGCCCTCAGCCCTAATTTCCTGCTCAGCCCTGGCGCGAGACCGAGGACCTCGCCCCTGCAACTCACACTGTTTCACATAACTATTGTTTAAATTCACCGCCTTAAGCGCAAAATTGCAACCAAAATGTTCAGCAACCCCTAACCTCTGCTTTCACCTAAAAGAAGCTTATGTCGTCACGGCAGCTTCTCACCGCCAAAAATTTCTGTATCGCCAAAATTTTTGTACCACCAAAGTTCCAATAAACCTCATTTAAAAGTAAAAAAGTTGCCTGAAAAAAAATTTAAGTATAGCCCTTTTAAGAGAGGAAATGATAGAATATTTTCATGATGCTTCGATCTCAATTAGGTGATTCCTTTAAAAGTCAAATGAGTTTGAAAACCAGTATAATTGGTATGACAGAATGGTTCCCTGACGTGCTTTCCCCCACCACCGCCCGGATCCCGGGAGTTACAGGGCCCTCTGTTAGTGTATGAACTATCCTTACTCCTGCACACCTTGATTCAAAATCCGTTCTTACTTAAAGTGATGTAATCCTTTAATAAAAATTGACGTCAGCCATTTGTGTTTGGCTGCTTCTTATTTTCTAGACGTCTGTGAAATGTCACTTGAAAATGTCACTAACCCTTTTCTTTCATACGCTTGTTATCCTCAGGTACTCCAGCGGCCATGCACGCTATGCAACAAGGTCCATTTGGATACCAGATGCACATGCAGATGCCACATCCCACCTGGGCACAGTATGGTAAGCATTCTTTCATTTACTAAGTGTAGTTCAGTGGAAAATTGCTGTTGGTAGCTCTTGTGTGAGAGAATCGGACATAAGTAAAGTCTCCTCAATATCTTTTCTGATGGATCTCCATCCGTAAAAGCTCCAGTACTCTTAAGAAAACTGCTGCAGTTCAACAGTCATCCACTCTGCTAATTTTTCATTTCTGTGAATTTGAACTCATGTCAGTTGTTACGGTTTAGGTCCACAGTTGCCCATGGCTGGACCATCAATGTCGGCAAGCCCATGGAACTTTCAGTCAGGCGACTCCACTGTGCAGGCTGCTAAATCCCGTAAGATTTAATTATGTTGCACTTATTACTTAATCAAGTCTTGTTCTGTCTGACCAGTTTAATTTAACTTTTTCCAGCTGCCACTATTATTTACGAACCAACCAAAGACCAGTGTGCTATATGCTTGGGGTACTTCTTCGAGTTAAGGATGTTTGAGCCCTGCAACCATATGCCTTATTGTTCGGATTGCTTGAGAAGCATAGCAAGAACTAAGAACAATAGGGTTTGGTGCCCGGTGTGTAACCTAAATCAAACAAGGACCATGGAAGTCAAGAAGATGGTCCCTCGCAAGTAGGCAATTTGCTGTCTTAAGGTTTCCTTTACAATGATTGCTCCTTTAAGTTATGTGAGTTTCAAGTCTATTTGTAATATGCACAATGTTTGATTTGCATTTGGAAATTGTTTCATTTTCTCCTCTTTGAATATTTTGTCTTTTAGTTTTGACTTCAGCATGTTGCATTTGAAAATCATTTCTTGACTTTTTGTGCTTTGTTAATTATGTCACAATTTTGTAGTGGTCCTGTGCTTTAGTTGGCTGGAATTATATTTTCATCAGAAAAAAAATTGCTTGTTCTGTTTCTTTCAACCATGCCAGCAAATTATCAGAATCATCAGTAATTGGAGATCACTGATTTGCATTATTCAGAGAAACCTTTGGAGAAAAGTTCCAATTTGAATCCACTTCAAACTCAACATACTTCAGATGAATTAACAGAAGTAAACTTTCCCTCATTGCCGCAAGTCTAGGATAACTTGCATTAAAAGTCATGTAGCTACACATAGAAGGTAATAGACTGTAGAGGACATGCTGTCGATGTAAACAAACATAAACAAGAACGTGAGAGAAGCGCAAGTTTTCATTCTTGTGGTATGAGAAATCGTTTTGAATGATTTGTTTTGAAGTTTCTGCTGTGCCTCTGCCAAGATGATTCCAGTCTTATGTGGGAAGATTGGGCGAGTGTATTTTCAGGAAGGAAAACATTTTTTAAGTAGAATTCTGTACGTAGGCGATGGATTTCATTATCATGTGCATGAGGCTCGTGAGAACAGCCCTTACGTGCATCTTAGATGCTCTCTGAAAGGCAAATCTGTGGCTGGGGGCCTTCGCTGTCGAGGGCGTGCAGTTATAACAAAGGACGGATTACAGTACCGGATTACCCAAGGCCATACACATGCTCCTGATTTCTTTTACCCTCTCGAGCTAGAATTGAGGAGGAGAATTTACCTCAGACTCAGTAATGGGGATGCGACACCATTTCGAAACATAATTCGCGAGGAAGGACAGAGGTTAGTCCACTTCCCTAGTGTTATTTGATTTCTTATGTTCTTATCCTAATTTCCTTTTCTTGTTTAAAAAAAAAAAAAACAGAGGCGGCTTTCCGGTTAATGTGAGATCAAGATTTTGTGGAGGCAGAATAAGGACAGCTATGTACAGTGTAAGGAGTGTTTTCGTTCCTCCTATACCTCTCAGTCTGCCAGACTTGGGAAGCTACTTGTCCTTACCACAATTCAGGAGAGTCACACAGACTTTGGATGGGAGAGACAATCTTTTTGCTGGATGGTGTGGTGTTGCTGCAGAGGGGACGGTTTCTGTTGTCTTTGCCTCATCCAGGTTCATGCAACTCCTCCAACAATACAGAAAGGTAACGAAATCGTTGATTTGTTTACCTTCCCTACAACAGTAAATGTGTGTTTCATCTTACGTGATTTGTATGTTACAGGTATTTGCAGATGGTACTTTTAAGAAAAGACCTAAGAAACCGGAATGTAGTCAACTATTCAACATTAGTATTTCGTGGGCCAATAATGCCACACACCACAAGCATGTAAGTCTATAGTATAGAGAGGCAGCTTCATCAATAAATGTGACAAATTTAGCACTGAATTTCTCATTGTATTGTCTCCTTCAAGATTATTGAAATGTCTCTGGTGTGTTTTTTCAGACACTTACTGTTGTTCGTATATTCATGCAGAGGCGCACAACAGTGGCATATTTAATATTATTTGCATTTCTGAAACAATTGATGCCTGGTTGGAATCCATCTACGATCATGTGTGACCATGAAGAGGCACAAGTATCTGCTTGGATGCAAGCATTCCCTCTTGCCCGAGTTGAATCTTGTCTTTGGCATTATGCAGTGGTAATATAAATTATTTTTAAAACTTTCGGGAAATTTCTGAATAATTTTTAAATATCTTGCTGTCCCACTATTCTCATAAACATGAAAAGTCTTGTATTATATTCAATTTTGTCATCAAGTTTTGTTTTTTTTTTTGAGGGGGTCCACAGCACCCATATGGAGTGTCTCAAAAATCAATACAGCATGATATTTTATCTTCTTAAAAAAATATTAGCATAACAGGGGCAATAATTTTGATCAACAATGTGCTATTTCTAAATTAATTTCAAAGAATTTAGATACTTACCTCTGAAATCTATCAAGAATTACAGTACATGTTGTACTCTTGAAAATGTACTCTGCTAATTCTGCTCTTGTAATTTTTTTCGTCAGGATGTCTTCAGTTACTGCTTATCTTTAGGCTTGCATGCAACCATGGTACATCATTCAGTCTTCGACTCAGTGGTTAGATGCTTATGCGCCCTACCACTTCTGCCAAATTACATGCTCTACGAAGGACTGATTCAAGTTGGTCACTGGGCTAGGAACACAGGTTTTATGCATTGGCCCCTAGTAAGAGATTTGTTTGACTACATTGATCGAGAGTGGATGAGAAGGTACCGATACTTGTCAGTATGTGGATCAGAAGATCGCACTAACAGTATTTCTGAGAGTACAAATGCCACATTAGGTTGGGATTTGAGACAAAACCGGCCCAATGTTTACGACACTATTAGTAAGTTCCTTTTTTCTGTGTGTGTGAGTGTTAAATCAATATGAGTGACCTGTTTCTACACATGTTTGTGATCTATTGGCAGGGGCTTTTGTTGTTCAAGAAGACCAATTCTTTGTTGACATCCACGCTCTCAGTGATGGCTTCCCAGCATCGAGACTTCAGCGAATCACCTGCCTGGCAAATGACAACAGAATAAGAAACTTGACTGAAAACCTTCTGCGAGGACAAATTAGCATACTTCAATTCTTGCAATCAGCTAGTAAGACATTGCAGGCGCCTTACAGGCATGTCTTTGAATAGAAATTGAGAAGATGTTTCCTCACAAGTAGGCACTTTGCTGTCTTTACTTTAATTTCTACAATGATTGCTCCTTTAAGTTATGTCAGTTTCAAGTCTATTTGTAATTCGCACAATGTTTGATTTGCATTTGGAAATTATTGTTTGATTCTATCCTCTTTGAATATCTTTGTTGTCATTTGTGAATTGAACATATTGCATTTCAAAATCATTTCTTGACTTCTTGTGCTTTGTGAATTTTATCACAATTTTGTAGAGGTCCTGTGCTTTTGTTAAGCTGGAATTATATTTTCATCAGAAAGAAAATTTGCTTGTTATGTTCCTTTCAACCATACCAGCAAATGATCAGAAACAGAAGTAATTGGAGCCACTGATTTGCATTATTCAGAGAAACCTTTGGAGAATAGGTTCCCATTCGAATCCATTTCTAACTCAACATACTTCAGATAAATTAACAGAAGTAAACTGTCCCTCATTGCCGCAAGTCTAGGATAACTTACAGCCAAAACCATCTTCCTTGATACTCTCTCTTCAATTCAAACCCTACAATTAGAAACTGAGTATTCAACCCAAAAAAGTCAGTAAAATTTGAAAGAGAAAAGGGCAAAGGATAGGTAAGAGAGTGCAATAATGTTGCCGTGCAGAATACTTTATTTTAATTGAAACCAATTTCAAAAAGAATTGTCAAACCATAATTGACAATATGAATTGTCAAACATTGCTGCACATAAAACACTTAACAGATAACATAAAATACTGCTTCAAACTGTCAAACACTGCTAGTCTTAACACAAACAGATAACAAACATAAAACACAACGTCAAGAGTAGACAATGTTTATATTCAAATACACAAATGGACAGCAAGCAGTGTGTAAAAAAGACTTCAAAAAGTAAACGAACAATGAAACACAATGATAGAACATTGCTGGCCAGAACAGCAATTAACACATAAAATCAAACATAAAACAGATAAAAATACTTGATGAAAGAGATGCAAGCAAGTCTCCAAACACTGCCCTCAAAACAAAAAAAGAAACATCTCGAAGATAAATGTTCATTTGTGACTATGTCTGGTGCAAAACATGGTATCTAAGTGCTCTGACGAAAGTCAGAATTTTCTGGGACAGATCGGAAATATTTAACATAGGCTTCGACTTCTTTTTTGCATGCATAGCACGACTCTGGCACATTATCATTAAGGCAGCCTTTCTTACGAATTTTGATGCAGTCCCCGCACCAGCCATAGTGGCCGCAGGGCTTAACTAGAAACATGGCTGCAGTGCAACTGCACCTGCTGCATGCAGCACGCTTATCCCCTGGAATTTCAATTTCAAAGTCGTAAAAGTC
>JAQQBG010000941.1:20000-22500 GCA_032199755.1 Ambrosia artemisiifolia | reverse complement strand
CCATGGGTGCTTTCAGGATTGGTGAGCGACCAGGCAACAAGAGGTTGGCCTAGTAAACTGACCACGATGCACTGTGAACAAGCATAGTGCCTTGCCTAAGCCCCACTTTGTTCCAGGATGTTGCCATACAACCATGCCTTGTCCCTTGCCAAGCCCCACATCGTTGCCTAAGGAACTGACCACGATGCCTTTGATTGACACACCATGGGTCCTTTCAGGATTGGTAAGCGACCAGGCAACAAGAGGCTGGCAAAGTAAATTCTGACCACGATGCACTGTGAACAAGCATAGTGTGCCTTTGCCTAAGCCACACGTTGTTCCAGGATGTTGCCAGGAAACCATGCCTTGTCCCTTGCCCAAGCCCCACATCGTTGCCTAAGGAACTGACCACGATGCCTTAGACTGACACACCCTTGGGTCCTTTCAAGGTTGGTGAGCGACCACGCAATAAGAGGCTGGCCTAGTAAACTAACCACGATGCACTGTGAGCAAGCATAGTGACATGCCTAAGTCCCCACATTGTTCCAGGATGTTGCCCGAGTACAACGGGCTCGAATACGATCGAAAGGGCCAACGGGCCCGAACACAACCCGTTAAACTATTTTACCCGAAAACATGATACGATGACACTAATCAACTCTAACCATGCCCGCGAGCAAGCACGCAAAGTTTCGTGGCGATTAGGCGTCGTTCGGTGGTGTTTCGGAGAACACCGGGTGTTGGATGGATGACCGGCCCGCGGGCCCACGGACCCGAAAGCAAAGTATTTTTACGGGACCCTTTTATTTCGTTATTTCGAAGGCTCACACAAAGTTTCATGGCGATCCTAGATCGTTTGATATGGTTTAGGGCCAATCACATAGTCCGGCGCACCGTCAATGGCCCGGTCAACGGGCTGACCCGATCAAGGCGGACCGTGACACCAAACGTCTCTGGTTAGCCCCTAGAACACCCACGTAAAGTTTCGTGGCGATCCGACGTCGTTTGATGGGCTTACGATGATTACATAACGAATAAAGGTCCGGGGCCGACCGAGCCCGGCCCACGGGCCCACGGGACCCGAACCCAGAATTTTCCGGTTCCGAACATCTTAAAACATTGCCCCGAGGCACCACGCAAAATTTCGTGCCAATCCGACGTCGTTTGATGGGTTTTTGATAGGGTCCCAAAAAATTATCATTCCTCAAAAAATTAATGTCTATTCCTGAAACTTAACTTTTTGTGCAATATGTATATATAGGGGAGGGGTGTGTGTTGGGAAGGGCTTGCCTGGGTGAGGCTTGGCAGCGCCCAAGGAGGCCTTGTTGGCCGAGAAACAAGGCTGCCAAGGCCTTGTACACAAGCTAAATTGCCCCAAGCAAGCCACGAACTCGAGAACCAAGTGCCCCTCCTGCCCACGTTGCCTAGGAATGTTGCCCAACGACTTGGTTTCTCGCACAACGACTCGTGTACATAGGCCCAACGAGCAGCAAACCTCGAAAATTATCAATCCTCGAAAATTTAATGTCTGTTCCTGTCACAATGCTTTTTGTGAAATATGTATATATAAGGGAGACATGGGGCTTGAGCAACCCCAGTGCCCAACTAAGGCCAGTGAGGGCATACGAGATGAGAGGTTTCAAGCCTATTGTAGCACGAGGTGTGTCTCCCCAAGCCATGTAGCCTAGAAATCTAGCCTCGTGCCTTGTAAATGCCCCACATCATGCCTAGTTGTAAGCACGTTTGCTAGTGAATTGATGGATGCTTGGCAAAGACGCCCCACATTGTGCACCATGTTGCCTAGTAGACAAGCCATGTTGCCTTGAATTATGCTTGTTTCCCACACGACGACTAGAACGATGGCTTGACGATGGCCTACAATGGGCATGCCTTCAAAAAATTATCATTCCTCAAAAAATTAATGTCTGTTCCTGTCACTTTACTTTTTGTGCATAATGTATATATAGGGGGGTAAGGTGTCTTGGCCAAGCTAGTGCGGCCCCTCTCTTGAACTAGCACTAGCAGACCATCTTGTTGGCAGGATCAAAGCATGTGAAAACATTATGGGTGATGAAGTGTGTTGGCACGCCCAAGCCTTGACCTGATACACCACAAGATGGACCGCCATGATGGGTATGAGATGAGAATCCTCATGTCGTCTCCATCATGGCATTCAGCCATGGGTTATCATTGCCTTCGGGCAATGGTGCCCATGGCTGGCCGCTTCGAGGACGTCATGGGATATCGTTGCCTTCGGGCATCGGTGCCCATGACCGCCATGATGGGTATGACATGAGAATTCTCATGTTGTACCCATCATGGCAATCAGCCATGGGTTAACATTGCCTTCGGGTAGTGGTGCCCATGGCTGGCCGCCATGATGGGTATGAGATGAGAATCCTCATGTCGTACCCATCATGGCATTCAGCCATGGGTTATCATCGCCTTCGGGCAGTGGTGCCCATGGCTGGCCGCTTTCGAGAACGTCATAGGTTATCGTTTCCTTCTGGCAGCGGTGCCC
>JAQQBG010000939.1:0-27268 GCA_032199755.1 Ambrosia artemisiifolia | reverse complement strand
GTCCTTCTGGTTCGGCACGGTGGCGCGTAGCGGCTCCCCGGTATGGGCCGCGCTAGCGTCAGCTGGACTTGCGTGTAATGCTGGTAATGCGTGCCGTCCGTCGCCTCGCGACACTGAAAAAAAAATTCTATTTATGTTTCGGAAAATGCCTACAGAATCTAAAAGTTGAGTAAAGTTGTCACGGAATAACAGCGAAGGCTTGAAATGCAGAATGGAAACCAGTGGACGATTTAAATTCTTTTTATGCTGCCCGAGTGGACAAGACGTCGCCTTGTTCTGCTTGATGCTCACTTGCTGGAAACTTCCTGTAGTGCTCTCGGAGCAAAAAAATAAAAATAAGGACAAAAGAAAACACGCATTCTCGTGGCGACGTTAAGCGGAGTCTAACATGTTCGTCGCGACCCGGCGCATTCTGCACTCACGTTGTAAGAGACTCTGCGGAACATCCTCTCCCTTTCGAGCGACACGTTCTCCTCCGCAGGAGAGGAAGGCCTTTCAATATCGATTTGCATCGGGCGCTGTGTTTTGTGAAATTAACCGAAGGCTTCCCAGCGGTCGGCCGACTCTGCGTTCGCGGCTCGTCGCTTGTGCGACCACTTGTGACTCCTCTTAGTAGCGGGCAGGCGGAAATCTATGCGGCTCTGCAGCTTGGAGATCCCGCTCGCTGCGAGTGTGTGTGTGGTGGACAGCTGGTGCCTCCGTGCCGCTACTACCGCAGCATGGCGCCCACCGCCGCCGCCACCGTCTGCGGAGCCTGCAGGAGCTGCACGCATGGATCGCTGGCCCGCCGCTGACCTTGTCGATGGGAGTGTGTTCCATTCCGCCTTGGCTACTCCGCGGCTAATTACGCCACCGAGTGGTCAGTCGCGGTCATTACTCCGAAGGGAACGCCCCCCGCCACGCGGCACCGGCCAGGTAGCGAGGTGCGAAGGGGAACCGCGCCGCAGCGCGGGCCAGAAGACTGCTGCGGGCGGCCGAACCACCGAGCATGATTTGATCTCCAGAGTCGTTGAGATGGAGCTGGAATCGATCGAATGACCATTCACAGAGCAATGCATGGCCGGACCAAACACTCGATTTGCGACTGCGTAGAGGTCCAAGCATGCCCCGAGTGCGACACCGCTCTTCTGGACCACCGTTGCCGCGCCAAAGACGAAGGCCGCTACTGCCCGCTACTGCCCGCTACTGCCCGCTACTGCCCGCTTCACTTTGCGCACGGTACGCCACCGGCGATGGAGGCGACCCTCTTCGTTCGCCATCGGCACTTTCACTCGCATTACGGTGGCAGGCAAATGACTGCAGGTTTCCGTCATTTCGACTGTCGTTAATCGCAAAAAAAAAAGAAAAAAAAGAGGGAGCCCAAGTAGTGCGACCTAACTTGACTTAGCCGTTCACGACCAGATGAACGAATCTTGTAGTGAACGGCCGTCTTCACTCCGTCTGTTAAAAAGGGAATTGGACCGTTCAAGTCAGCGGATCGCCGGCGCAGGGTTTCGCTAATTTTCTTTAGGCTGTTCGTGTCCGGTCGGCCCGTAGGCTGGCACGGGCACGCTCCGAGCCGGTCGCTGTTCGTCCCTGCTCTGCGAGTATACGCCGCGCGCTGAGCCGTTCCGAGGATAATGTCCGAAATATTGTCCCACCGGATCCCGGCGAGGGCCGCCGGTAATATGCGAGGGCGCGCCGCGCTGGGCAAGGCTCGGGCCGTAGGGCCGCTCTAGGGCCGCGCTAGGGCCGCGCTAGGGCCCCAGGCTCCCGCGCGGGCTCGGGTCATGCCGGGAGTAATCCCGGTGCAATTTATCGTTTCGACTATTACAGTAACCGGGCTGTGTAAACTTTTAAATGGGCTGGGAGCTCTCTGCCGACCTGTGTGATCGCACAGGTGGCTGTGCGCGCTCATCCCGTAGCGCAGGTGGGGGCGAATGCAATCCTTGTGTCCTTGAATGTCTAATTTTAATTTCAATCGCGTCATTGTTGAGATTTAAAAAAAATTAAAAAAATTCTATTGGAAAAAACTAAGTCAACTAACTGATTGCATTTAATATATATCCGTGGAGAGGTGTCGATAAAATGAACGCGGGGGGGGTCTATAACGCAAAGTGGAAGTCCAGTGAGGCTGCCAGACTGAAGTGACCGTGTTCACAAACAGCCCCGATGCGGTGCGCTCAGTACTGCACCGTCGCAGTGTGTAAACTATATCGACGTGACAAGTTAAATATGCCTGCTGCCATTCCGCCACTTAACACTTTATGCAAAACGGAATGCGTATAGAAATAGACGCGGCACTTTCACGCACGAAGTGGCGCCGCCGCGTGTCGACTCCACGCCCCACACGCTCACACACACACACACACACACACACACACACACACACACGCAAGGCAGACAGCGATTCACGTAATCCGCATGGACACGGCCGATGGGCTCCATGTCGTGAATACACCGACCGCTGACAATGCAATCGGAACGTTTCCACTCGGCTGGTCGTTAAGACACATGCGCGCCGTTTGTCGCCCGACGTGTCCGTGCAACAAAGGCGTACATCTGTACAGACATTGCCATGCCGATACGCCTTTGTTGCACGGACACGTCGCACCGTTACGGTTGCCATGACTACTGCAGGCGAGGGTACTCGCTGAGAGGATTGCAGATCGTGCTAACTCGACGATGGGCGCCTGCGAACTGCAGGGTAGGCCATCCCGCAAGGCACGCGTGCATTGGCGACGCGTTGTTGCCTACCATCAGGCGCCCCGCCGCCTGCGAACTGCAGGGTAGGCCATCCCGCAAGGCACGCGTGCATTGGCGACGCGTTGTTGCCTACCCTTCAGGCGCCCCGCCGCCTGCGAACTGCACGGTAGGCCATCCCGCAAGGCACGCGTGCATTGGCGACGCGTTGTTGCCTACCCATCAGGCGCCCCCGCCGCCTGCGAACTGCAGGGTAGGCCATCCCGCAAGGCACGCGTGCATTGGCGACGCGTTGTTGCCTACCCTTCAGGCGCCCCGCCGCCCCGCCGTCCCGCCGTCGCGTTGGCAAGCAATGGATTCTTGTGTCCGTTGGCCCGACTTTCCGAACGTACTTTGCGGACGATTCCTAGCGCAGCGCCCCATGAGTGCGAGAGAGACGGACGATGTCTCCTGGCAGCAAAGACCTATCTGCATGGCAACTGCCGCACAGATAGGTCCTTGTTGCCGGGGAGGCGTCCATGTGTGCGCTACCGCTGCTACCGCTGCTACCGCTGCTACCGTTGTTACCGCGATGGCCCGCCGGCGTGCCACCGGGGGGCTAATAGCTTGCTGCTGACGGTGATGGCGCCCCACAGTGGGCCAGAAACCGGCGAAGGCGGCCAATCCCCTGGGCATGTTTCGACCTCCAGAGTCGTTGAATAGTGCTCGAATGGAGCGTATGACCCCATCAATGCATTGCTCTTCGAACGAGGAATCCATTGATGAGGTCATACGCTCCATTCGAGCACTATTTAACGACTCTGGAGATGAAAACATACCCAGAGTTTTGGCCGCCTTCACCGTTTCTGGCCCACTGTGCGACCGGCAGGCCGGCGGCAGGTCCAGTTCGACTGGACTACGACCGGCCGTTCGCCGCCTCCAGCGTGGACCGTGTGCGTTGTCAGATCAAAGCGCGCGGCCAAATTGAAATGATTATCATAAATAGAATCGGATTTTCAGATGGGGCCGTCACATCGCATGTCGTAAAAAGACGACACCAATAAAAGCGAAACGAAATATGGAGTTTGTCGGATTGGTCGGAGGGAGAGAGGTGGGGTGAAAGTCACTGCGGAAGAGCAACGGTTAGAGGTCTACGGGATATGCTCAGTCATGAAGCAGCCGATGGATACGTTCGCTTTAACGAGCCCGGAGGTCGAAACGTTGTCGAGAGTTTTGTCGATCTTCTGGTCCACTGCGCGCGCTGGCCGGCTGCTGGAGTCAGTCCAGCCGGCTCCAGTGGCCAGCCAGGGGCTCGGCGTCGTTTTCAAGTTGAAGGCCACACGCACCGCCCGCGACATTGCGCGCGGCTGGCCGGCGTGTCTGGCTGTCTGGCTGGCTGCCTGTCAGTCTGGCCGGCTGGAAGGCTCGGCGCTGCATTTCCCAGATTGAGTCCGCCTGCTTGCTGCCTTTGTGCGAGCCGGCAAACAAGTCTTCTTGCATTCTGGTATTCTGGTCTGGCGAGTCGCCACACCGCACCGTCGCCCCCTGGTCGCATTGCCCCGCCCCGCCCCGCCCCGCCCCGCCCCGCCCCGCCCCGCCCCGCCCCGCCCTGCCTCTCGGCACCGCGACCAGCGCACGCCCGGTGTCTTTGACGCGCCAAACGGGCTGGTTTCGGTGCGCGCCTCCCGTTGCACAGTGGGCCGGAGGACTTGTGTCGGCGGCGTACACCCTGGACACGCAAAATCCTCGAGTAGAGTAGAGAGTGTGACCCCGTCATTTTGATGGCACGGGGTCACTAGCTTGATCACTGCTTGATCACGCCAATGTCACCAATTCTATCAAAATGAAAAAAAAAAGTGTCCAGAGTTGGGCGCCTGCACACAGTGGGCCAGAAACCGGCGAAGGCGGCCAAAACTCTGGGCATGTTTCGACCTCCAGAGTCGTTAAATAGTGCTCGAATCTGGCGTATGACCCCATCAATGGATTCCTCGTCCTCAGAGCAATCCATTGATGGGGTCATACTCTCGATTCGAGCACTATTTAACGACTCTGGAGGTCGAAACATGCCCAGAGTTTTGGCCGCCTTCACCGGTTTCTGGCCCACTGTGCTGCACCGGTCTTCTGCCCCACTCCAGCGTGTGTCAATGGCCCCCCTTCGTGAAAAGAGAACAACCAAAGCGGTCCACGACCTACGGGACGGGCGGTGGAAAGGCAGCGCGGCAACGCCCGACTTGCGGCGAACGGACCAATTATTTTGCGGTCCGCGTGATGCGCGCGTGCGGCCGCTTCCGCGTCTCGGGCCGGGAAAAGGCGCTCATCCGCATGGCAGTCCCTGCGAAGATGGAGGCCTTCTCTGACGGGGTTCACATGTCTGCGGTCGCCGCACAGAGCAGCGGATGTGTATAGGGAACCTGGAACCACGTGGTAGATGCGCTGCTATGTCCGAGCACGCGTGTCACAGGATGCGTGACCCTTGCCCCCCAAGGACACGCGTCGCCGTGCGTGGAAGCGAGAGCCGCGCAGCCCCGCACGCACGAAAACAAGGGGGGGTTCCCATCTTTCTTTCTGCTGCGCTGCTATTGGCTACGCGCGCCGCTCCACACCGAATTGAACAACAAAGCACAAAAGCGCGCGAGAGCACCTCAATGATAATGTTTATCTCGGAGGAAATCGGTCCTCTCCTTACGTGAGCAGCGTGGCATTGGCAGTGGAGGAACCTGCTTGGGTCCTGTAGAGGAGGGGGAGGGGAGGGGAGGGAGGGGCTCCGGACTGCACGGAAGGAGCACGTTGTTTGGCACGCGGGCCGCGCGGGCAGCAGCGCCGCCCTCCGGTGGCTCCTCCGGTGCCCCCAGACCTGCCTCCGGGCGTGGAGCCCACCGAGCACTTATGGATGAATGCAAAAGGAAGGAGGCGAACAATAAGAAGAGCAAGAAGAAGACACGCCGTGCGGCACGGTGCGCCCTCGCCCTCGCCGAACGCCTGCGCGGCCCGGGGTAGGCCACCACCGCCACGGGCCGCGCAGGCGTGCGTGCGGGTTGCCTACCCGCCACCCCGCAGGCGCTCAGGAAGAAACCAACGCAGTAAGTCTGCCCCTCCCCCCGCCCGCCTCTCGCCTGCCGTTCCGCTAGCAGCGCTAGCAGCGCTAGCACGTGGCTGCACGTATGCCGCGTCACTACTTGCACCGCCGGCAGCTTCGAGTATCACTAACCGAGACCATTCCGAAAGACGAATCGTTTAGTGACGACCGCCCTGCCCCGCCCTGCTGCACCACTCGTTGGAGGGGAGGGGGAAGCGTGCCGAGGCCGCTCGCCAATGGACTCACCCTCGTACGTTTTGTTGCAGGGAACGCGGCGAGGAGGAGCACGCGCCGCTCCCAGACCCAGACCCGGCGCACGAGGAGGACCGCGCCGCGAGCGTGAGGCGCGTGACGACGCGACAAAGTAGTGACGAAGTGACTAAGTGGCGAGAAAGTGACACGGTGACCGTGACGAAGTGACGAAGCGGCGAGAAAGTGACACGGTGACCGTGACGAAGAGACGAGGAGGAAGTGACAAGGCAATCGTGACAAAGTGACGAGGAAGTTACAAATGGCGATTGCGTGACGAAGTGACAAGGAAACAAGACGATCCCAACGAAGTGAAAGAGAAAGACACGAAGTGACACATGGACGTGGTGAAACACGACAAAATTCGGACAATTCTGAACGAGAAACTGACAGTGATGTATGATGCTACGAAGTGAAAACGATCACGAGACTGGATGAATTTTGAAAAAAAGAAGAACAAAGACGACTGGAAAGACGAGGAGAGACTTGCGGATTGGGAGGAGCAGAAGAAGTATTTCCATACTACAAAGAGACGCTTTGCACAGAGTTGCAGCGCAACGACCGAAACAAAATCAATGGTTGCAGTGCAGCGGTGTTTGTTTTAGGTCGTTAGTTAAAAAATGGGGGCCATATTATGCTTTCCAAAGTGCTGTGATCGGTGGCTGATTATGCAACCTGCACCGTGACTCTCGTAGCGGGCTTTTAGGCGGCAGGACGCTGACAACAGTGATTAAGTAAACACGGTAAACGCCACTCAAATTCTACTTTGTACCTGATTTTGGGCGTTTCCTTGCTCAGAGATGGGTTGTTGTGAGATTGATCGCACCCACTCATGATTATTGCTCAATTTTGTTGCGCTCACTCAAGTGAAAAGAAGTAGCAGTATACTTCAGGACTGACTAGGTAGACAAGTAGCGCTAGTAGTTCACATTAATCAAATTCTTCTCCGTTTTTTTTTCTTTTTTTAAGGGGCTTTAAAAGCTGACTTTCAATCCTTTTTTTATTGGCTTTTAATTTTCGTTACCGTAAATACAGTAGTTTCATGGCAGTCCTTGGGAGCTTTTTATCTGAGACATTCAATTTCAGATGTCAATGTTAACGCGGTGGAAAGTGAGTTCTTAAAAATAAGTGAATTACCTCTGGACAGGATAATTTGTTTGGTAGGAGGTAATTAATTTATTTCAAAGATTCTTTATTCAAGGTGGCAGCTCTTACCATTTACCATGTAGAGTAGTGTAAGTTGGGGGGGCTTCAAGTTTTATCATATTTTCTCTGCTTTGCATAATTTTAATTTTTGGGGCACCGTATGTTGCTCCAGTGACGCACAAAAGGTACCTTTCGTCTGTGATTTGTATTCTTTGCGCCCTTTGCTTTATAAACTTAATAAATGTTTCTTCCAAAACCATGTTATGTTTCATCGTTCAGTCAGCTGCTTAATTGCAAATTTGAATTGAGCGGATTTACTGCTCTAAAATAAATTTAGAAAACAGCACTTCAATAAGTCATCCTCCTACTTGACAACTGCCGTTGTTTCTTCCAACGTCGGCTGTCAGAAAAGCAGTTTGTTGCTCACGTCGCCGGCCGCGCGGCCGGGAAAATGGCAGTGTGTGTGAAGACGTTCCGCCTCCATACTGCATTCATGACGCACTTATGACGGCGGCAGCGGCCACACAATCTGTTTCCGCCTCTAATTGAACACACCCGTCGCTGCCGGTGGTCCATCTTGGTCGATGCGCGAGCCAGGCACGCAACGGCTCGGGCTTCGCGGATCGCTCTGCTCGTGTGCGTGCGTGTCCGCGGTTGTCCGTGTGGTGTGAACGTAAGCACGCGTGCATTCGTTCTGGTCGCGTGTGGTGAGCCCCAGCTTTGAATCGCGCGCGGTCCCCGGCGTGCTTATTCAAATAATCCTTCCTCTTGGTGCGTGCGAAGAGTGGCGCCTCGTGACCCTCGCGTGCGCGCGGCGTGTGGACCGATGCTGCGCGCTCCGGAAACAGAAACACCGCTCTGCTGCAAATAATCCTTCCTGCCGCGGGCGGTTCATTAATAATTGAACGCACTGCAACGCGGTGCGCGTGCGGGCAACAAGGGCCTATCGGTGCCGTCGTGGCGGATAGATAGGGCCTCGTTGGCGGGACTCTTCGCCGCGGTTATCGTGCGAATAAGCGCGTCGCTGCGCAGCAGTTTCACACGCTCCGCCCGCGACTCTGTCGAAGGTGCTCCTCCGAGTCGTCCTGCTCCATCCGACTCCTCAAAGCGGGTCAAGGAATCGCAAACTTTTTCCTCGGCTTTTAATTTCGCTTTAATCAGTTCCGAGAGAGATAGCAGCACCGCGGGGAGGACGGGCAGGCAGCAGTCTGGTTTATCTCGGAGAAGGCAAAGGCGGAGGAGCGGAGCAGCGGAGCAGGGGCGCCGTCGACACCACGGTAGACTCCCTCAAAGAAAGGGAGAAAAAAAAAACACGAAATTAAGTAAACGAATGACTGCTCAGTTCCAGCCAGGATAAAGACTACCCAATGGATCCCACCGTCGAAATTTTCCGCGTGTTTGTTCGGCCTCGAAATAAGTAATGCGATCCCGACTTGCCGCGACCGGGCACCGGGTATGCCGTCGGTTCGGCGTCGTGTACTTGAACGCTGCTCCCCCGGGAACGACTCCACCACGGCCCCGCCACGGTGCGCACCCTCGTACCCTCGTGTTGTACGAGGAGGATGGAGGATACAGCTTGTCGCCACCAACCCGTCCTACAACTCCCAGCAACAAACGACGTATCCGTGCAGTGGTTGCCAGACAGATACGTCGTTGTTGATAGGGGTCCTCGTGTCTGACTACGCGCTGATAAATGTCCCGCCCGGGGCAGGGCACTGGCTTGCCGCTGCACCCCGGGCCCCCCCGCACTGCGCCCCGCTACGCCCCGCCACGCCCCGCTGTGACCATGTTGTCAAAGTTGCGCTGACTGATGCTGCATGGGCACTGCCATGGGCGCACGCGTGCCACGCTGCCACGCCCCGATCCATCCCGCCTCTGCCAAAACTTGGAGTTGACGCACGGTGCGCCAGAGGACCAGTTGTTGCGGCCGAAACTCTGCGGGCATGCTTTGGTCTGCAGTGTCGTTCATCAGTGCGTATGGCCCCATCAGTGTGTTCCTCGTTCCCAGAGTAATCCATTGGTGGGGTCACTAGCTCGATGCGAGCACCGTATAATGATTCTAGGAGCAGGGAGAAACGTGCCCCGAGTTCTGGACGCCCACACCGGTCTTCTAGCCCTCTGTGTGACGCCGGAGCCGAGCCGACGCGGCAGTGCTGGAGCCGGTGAACATGATCTGCGATTCCCGCAAGTGCCCTCTTGGGGGTCGGCTGTCTTCTCCGGTCCCGTTGTGGACGGCTGTGTTTTCGACCAGGCTGATCCAGGCTGGTCCATGCGCGCATTGCCCTAGGCATGCCCAGTCGTCTAGGCCACGAGTCCTAGAACAACCGCCCTCGAAATGGCTCCGTTCTAGGTGTGCCTAGGCGAGCTTAGCCAGACCCTTCTGGACTCGTCTAGGCCACGAGTCCTAGAACAACCGCCCTAGAAATGGCTCCGTTCTAGGTGTGCCTAGGCGAGCTTAGCCAGACCCTTCTGGACTCGTCTAGGCCACGAGTCCTAGAACAACCGCCCTAGAAATGGCTCCGTTCTAGGTGTGCCTAGGCGAGCTTAGCCAGACCCTCCTAGACTCGTCCCGGACGATCGTTCGGCCCGGTTGGGACGCCCGACCCGGCTATCAACCGCGCACTCCAGCCAAGGTCACCTCCAAGACAATTAACTCGTCCGTGTCCGGTGGCGCCACCTGGCGAGCAACGGCCGAGGTGCGGTACACAACACTAAATGCCGGCGTGACCCACACATCACTACATCACTGCACTAACGACCCGCCGAAGAAGAGGAAGAAGAAAACAAAAGCGATTCACACAAGCATCGGGCTGGCTGGACGATCCGCGGGTCTGGACTGGTGTTTGCAGCGAACCTGCAGGAATCACCCGCCGAGACCCAATCGAGTGCACACGTGTCTTTCCAGGAAGGAGGCTGCCACCGCCCGACGTGTCCGTGCGACAAGGGCGTATCTGTACAGACATTGTCATGCAGATACGCCCTTGTTGCTCGGGCACGTCGCGCCGACCCGAAGCACTCCCCGGTGACTGACGGCCGTCGGGGCGCCCCGTGGCACCGCATCGCCGCCCGCCACGCTGCCCCGTTTGACCGATTTGACCGATTTCTGCACGCGGCCCGTTGACTTTCAGCCGAGGCGCCGCACAGTGGGCCAGAAACCGGTGAAGGCGGCCAAAACTCTGGGCATGTTTCGACCTCCAGAGTCGTTAAATAGTGCTCAAATGGAACGTATGACCCCATCAATGGATTGCTCTGAGAACGAGGAATCCATTGATGGGGTCATACGCCAGATTCGAGCACTATTTAACGACTCTGGAGGTCGAAACACGCCCAGAGTTTTGGCCGCCTTCACCGGTTTCTGGCCCACTGTGCGCCGCGGCCCGCCTGTCATCTCGCTGCGCCCGTCAGCCTCCCGGCGTTTTCACACGGCGAAAAGCGACGAACTGATTGGTTTGGCTCTTGACCGGTTTCTAGTTCGAACGGGTTCTCGATGGCTCCGGCAGTCTTCGCACAGTGGGCCAGAAGAGTGTTGTTGCCGGTCAAAACCAGAGCGCATCTTTTGACATCCAGGGTCGTGAAATAGTGCTCGAATCGAGCGTTTAACCCCATTAATGGATTGCTCTGTGAACGAGGAATCGATTCATGGGGCCATAAGTTCGATCCGAGCACTATTGAACGACTGCGCAGATGGAAACACGCCCGTGAGTTTTGGGTGCCTTCACCGCGGTCTTCTGCCCAACTGGTAGCTCGCGGCCACAAATCAGCATCGGCACCAGGGGGGCCGGAGAAACTGGGAAACGCCCAGAAAAACGACGGCTCTTCCGACCCGGCGACACGCCAGGCCCGACACCCCACCGGGCAACAAAGACCTATCTGTGCGGCAATTCCTATGCAGATAGGTCGCTGTTTCCGGGATGCGTCGTGCTGGGAACTGACCGCTTTTGACCGCGCGCTGCGCGTTGTTCCAGGCACGCTGTGGTGCGGCGCGGGCAACGTGGCGCGGTCGGAGGACGACGTGGGCCTGTTCCAGTCGACGGATAGGTGCTGCCGCCAGCACGACAACTGCCCCGACAGCATCGCGGCGGGCGCGAGCAAGCATGGCCTCAGGAACACGGGGACCTTCACTAGGTGCGGCGCCGACCTGAGCGAACGTCCACCGAGATGTCAGGAGAGCTTCAAATTGAAAACAATTCTTTTGCAGGTCCCATTGCGACTGCGACGAGCGCTTCTACAACTGTCTGAAGGCGGATCGGAAGTCGCTCGTCTCCGTCAAGGTGGGCACCACGTACTTCAACCTGCTGCGCCCTCGGTGCTTCCGCGCGGTCAACCCCTGCTCCTCCAACCCGTGAGTATCGGTTCTGCTAGACAGCGTGGTGGATGGGTTGCCTACCCGTGCGGGGTAGCGGGGTCTCCCCCGTTGTGTTTCGCTTGTTACTACTCCGCGCCGTGCGTGCCTCTCCTGCAGCGCCCGGGCCGGTAACTGCACCGCCGCCTTCCGCTGGTTCAACAACCGGATCTTCTAAGAGGGCGGGGCGCGGCTGGGGTCGCATCGTGTGTGACTTTGGGACGTGCCTGGCTGGACGGCGACGCGACGGCCACTGCCACAGCTGCTGCAAGTGATATCTAGTTTGCGCGCGACGTGTTCGCCGCAGTTTAGTTGCCGCGCGCAGGGTGGCAAACGAGTCAAACGAGTCATATTTCAAGAAAGACACACCAAGGAAGACATAGCGTTAGTTACCAAAAAAGAGCAAATCGTAGATTTTTAAGGCGATATTTATTTGTTATTCCAGTTAAGTTATGTATATTTTATTTTTTGAAAAATGTTACGATGGTTTGTTAAAGTATTTTTTGCCAGTTCCTAATGCTAGGGTATAAAAGCGGGACTGTCGGCTGTGAAACATCGGCGTCATGCAAAAATAAAAGAAAATACCGACGAAAAAAAGGAGTTTTTTTCCTCTACTACGGCCAATACTCCGACACGATCGCAGCAGCCCAGCTAGAAGAAGCGACATTCAGAAATAGCACTGCGATTATTCCTGCCGATAAAGACAGGAGCCACTTTGTGCACTTCGTAAGGGCCCCGCGAGGCCCCGCTAGGCCCCGCTAGGGCGCGCACAGTGGGCCAGAAGACCGCCGTTGGTTTATCTCAGGAGTCGGTTAACATTGCTCGAATGGAGCATCAATGGATTGATCTCGAAACGAGGAATCGTTTGACGGGGTCTTAGGCCTCGATTCGAGTATTATCCAACGACTCTGGAGGTCGAGACACGCCCAGAGTTTTGGCCGCCCTCACCGGTCTTCTCACCCACTGTGCACCAGGGCGGGCCGGTGGGTCCCGAGTCCCCCCCGGGCTTCAAGGCTTCGTTCCGCCCCAGCGGCGACTTGAAGTGAAAGTTTGAAAGTTTCGGCCGGGTGGATTTGTCAAAATCTCCTCTGGCCCGGTCCGCTCGCAGGCCGAAGCCGGGCCGAAGCCGCACGGAGCTGTCCTCGTTCTCGTCAACAGGGAGGGGCCGCACCGCAGCAACCTCCAGGTCCCCCGAGCCGCGATATTTGACGTCATACCGCGCCTCTCTGAAGATCGAGTTTGAATGTCCCACGCATGCTCCCGCCTCCTGGGCGGCGGGCCTGCCCGCCTCCTATTGGTCGACTGGTCTGACCGGCTGGCGCACTGCGCAGAACAACAATACCGAACACCAACCCGTCTGCTGGCGTGCTGCGAGTCGACCTGGCTTCGCGTCGGTCATGGAGTCCCGCGTGCCGTCGCGCCGTGTCGACAAATGGACCCCCGTGACGCGTTCACAGTTCGTCGAGAGAGAGCGAGGGCGTTACTCCAGTACCCTGTTTCTTATCGTCCGTTCCAAACTTTTGCTACCGGCGTAACCTAACAACATGTAGGAGCGGCCTCTCTGAGTGGGCTCGAGCCGGGCCTCCGCTTCCACCATCCCCCACGCCGACAACCAACAACAACATCAACGGCCTGGTGAGCGCCAACAACAACAACAAGCCTTTATTTCTCCTCATCGGGCCGTCATCCAGGCGCGGGGCGCGTGGAGCTGCGTGGAGCGAGGCGCCCCCAAGTTATTACTCAATAAGGCCGCCAGAGCGCGTGGCGATCGGTTTGCGGCCGTGCGCGTGAGAGGGAAGGGGAGGGAGGGGGCCGTTTCCCTGCCACGCCGCCCCCGCCGCCCCCGCCGCCCCCGCCGCCCCCGCTCGCTCTCTGCTTACGTGCCCCCTGTGGCGACCTCCTTTTCCCGTATAGAGACCCCCCGCTTCCTTTGATTGTGCCCCCCCCCCCCCCTCCCCGACCCCTCTGCTCGTGTACTGGGGGTGATTTTTGGGTTTTTCATCAAACCGACGCCACATTTTTTTTTTCGAGGCCGTAATGACACCCTGGTCACGCAGCGTGTCAATATGAGGCACGGCTTCATATCGGGCCTCCGACGGAGGTGCCGTGGGAGCGAGAGAGACGGCCTGAGCACCGTGTTCATCTCTCTCGCACTCACAGCCTGCCGCCCCGCCCCGCCCCGCCCCGCTGCACAGTGGAGCAGAAGACCATTGGTGGAGGCCGAAACTCTGGGCGTGTTTCCATCTCCAGAGTCGTTAGAAAATGCCTCTGGCCCACTGTGTGCCGCGCCGCTGCCCGCCGCTGCCCGCCGCTGCCCGCCGCTGCCCGCCGCTGCCCGCCGCTGCCCGCCGCTGCCCGCTGCCCAGTCCCCGCCCGGCAGTGTAGGCAACCCATCGTGCGCCTGGCCAGCAGCCCCAGCCCCAGCCGGCGCGGCGACAACGAGAACATACTCCGGCGAAAGCTAAACTTGATTTGGGGGGTTCGACTCCGACTCCGCGTCCCTGCGAGGCCAGTTCCAGTTTTCGCGAGGACGAGTCAAGAGGGTGAAATGGGTTTGCGACCCCTCCGCCCCCCCGCGAAGCGACGGCTGCGCTGCTCTGGAACTGCTGTGGAACTTTCGATCACGTCGCGGAGGGCCTCTTCGTGGCCGCTAACGCCGAACCCAGGGCCCCTTTCCTCCGCCCCGCCCCGCCCCGCCGATCCGCCAGAGTCATCATCCGGTGCAGGAGGGCCGCCGTGCCGCACGCGCGTAGAGGCGTAGCGCCCCCTGGGGGGCCACGGCCTCCTCGACGGCCTCCTCGACGGCCTCCTCGACGGCCTCCTCGACGGCCTCCTCGCCGGCCTCCCCTGCCGCGATCCCTTCGCCGCAGTAAAGTCGCCGACATGAAGAGAGAGCTCTTCAAACAGCGCGACCCTGGGGCCTCTGGTCGAAGCATCCCGGCAACATAGACCTATCTGTGCAGTCATTGCCGCTCAGATAGGTCTTCGTCGCGCGAACACGTCGTAGTGGCCTCCAGGCCTGCGGGACCGGGGGTGCGAACAAGTCCGCGAATCTCTAAAATCAACATTTACCTGCTGCGCCTAAATGTATGTGCTGGGGCGGCGCGCTGGAGTCTCGCATATGTGTGTGCGTGTATGACACACCACACCGACGGGCGGTGAGCTCGCCCCGCACAGTGGGCCAGAAACCGGTGAAGGCGGCCAAAACTCTGGGCATGTTTTGACCTCCGGAGTCGTTAAATAGTGCTCGAATCGAGAGTATGACCCCATCAATGGATTGCTCTGAGGACGAGGAATCCATTGATGGGGTCATACGCCAGATTCGAGCACTATTTAACGACCCTGGAGGTCGAAACATGCCCAGAGTTTTGGCCGCCTTCACCGGTTTCTGGCCCACTGTGCGCCGCCTGGCCCCGTGACTGCGAGTGCCAGTGCCGCGAGTATTAGTCCTGCTATGCCATGGCGCCGACTGCGGGGCGAACTTGGAGGCCCTGTGTGCTGACTGCGGTGCGCGGTGGGGAAGGGTGCAGGATGCCTTGCAGGATGCCGACCTTTGCACGACCTCCGCCAGGGTGCGCCAGGGTCGGCAGCGATCCTGCGATGAGCCCATAAAGGCCTATCTCCTGGGCCATCGCTGCGCAGATACAGGGGCGGACTGGGAGGGCAAGGGCCCCTCCGGGAATCAGGCAAAAAGGGCCCCCATTTTCCCCGACCCCCCCCCCCCCCCTCCTCTAAAAAGAAAAAATAATGTTCAGTGGTATGTTTTCATAATGCTTGTTAGTTTTTGCTAAACTTATCAATAGGTGTACAGTACACGGTACAGGCAAAAGGGTTACACGTAGATCCTAAGTCAAAGGTGTTTACAAAAAGATTTAAGTTGAACCAGCCTGATTCGACTTGTTTGTGTAACTGTCACTTAATTTCTTACTTATTAATGATATGGAAACGGGGCCCCAGGGCCGATTTCGTTCGGCTTCGGCTTCGGCCACTGGCCAGTGCCAACCGCTTGCCTTGGCCTCGAGGCCCTCGGCCCTTGCCAGCCGGGGCCTAGCGTTTGGTTCTGGCCAACGCGCCATGTGGGTCCTTTTTTGTAGCCTGGGCCCACCGAGGGGGTTTTTACTCGCGTAATAGACTGTACACGTTCGACGTAATAACGCGTAATAACGCGTAATAACGCGTAATAGCGCGTAATAGCGCGTAATGACGTGTAATAGCACGTAATAGCGCGTAATGACGCGTAATAACTGCGTAATAACGCGTAATAACTGCGTTATAACTACGTAATACCTGCGTACTACCTGCGTAATAACCCGCGTAATAACGCGTAATAGACGTAATGACGCGTAATAGACGTAATGACTCGTAATAACGCGTAATATCGCGTAATATCGCGTAATAGCACGTAATAGCACGTAATAACGCGTAATAGACGTAATGAGGCGTAATAACGCGTAATAACTGCGTGATACCTGCGTATTACATGGGAAATTACTGCGTAATAACGCGTAATATGTGCGTAATTACTGCGTAATAACGCGTAATAACGCGTAATAACGCGTAATACACGTAATAACGCGTAATAACGCGTAATAGGCGTAATAACGCGTAATAGGCGTAATTGTAATGGACTGTACACGAAAACCCGGAGTAAAAACCCCCTCGGGGCCCACGCGCAGGGCGCGTGGTCGGGCGCGGGCCGTGGGCCCCAGGGGCCCCCACCGGCCCGGGGCCCCTCCGGGGATCCCCGGGCGCCCGGGTGGGCCAGTCCGCCCCTGCGCAGATAGGCCCTTGTTCCGGGATGCATCGGCCGGCACCAGGGCGCCTCGATGACGCGGGGAAAAGGGTCGTCGTCGCGGTAATGTCATTCCGGGGCGCGACGATTCAAACTGATCTCACTCCAATCACAGTTTAATCTGGCGCTCCTCCCCCACCCCACCCCCGCCGTGTCACAGCAACCCCCACCCTCCTGGGCACGGACACAGCCTGGCCGGGCCGGGCCGCATCAAAACGCCACCAAAACGGCGCTGTTCTTTCGGCCCGACTGTCCACCCGCACATTGGATCAGGAGACGGCCAGACTCCAGCTTGCTCCAGAAGCGTTTCAACTGGAACAGTCGTGACGCTGCGCTCCAGTGGGACGCGTGGCGATGGAATCCTCGTTCGCGGAGCAGGCGGAGCAGGGACTCGACGGGACACGGGGTCATACGTTCGCTGTGTAACGACTCTCGAAACACGCGGCGAGTTGTGGCCCACTGCGCGCCGTCCGCGCGGTGCCTGGCCTGCACACTATTAACATGACAAAGGGGCGACCACCCCCGCGATCGCGGAAGGGGTGGGGGGCCGGGGCGGCACCGCGGCTCGGGGTGGGGGACGTTCGATTTTAAAGACGTTTTTCACCGACTGCTGCTCTTGTCGCCGCGGCAGATCGGCGAGGTCCGCCACCACGGCCTTGTCGACGCCAACGCGGCCTCGGTCTTCACGGCCTGCTCGGCCAGCACGGAATTAAATGTGTTCCTAATGAAGGCTCGCTCCTCCCGGCTCGGCTCGCCGCCGCGGCTCCGCGGCTCAGCGGGTACATATTCATGAAGGTGTCTGTGGCGCTGGCTGGCTGGCTGGCTGGCTGGCTGGCTTCTAACGAAGTCAATGAAAAGAAAAGCACAGAGGAATGGCAGGCGAGCGGCGCTGGGGCCGCCGTGCTCCGCCCTGCTCCGCCCTGCTCCGCTCCACCAAAGGGGGTCGCTTCTTCATCACCTCCCGGTTTGTTAGGTTGGCGCTGGCGGCGCTGGCGGCGCTGCCCTTGGTGGCGGTGGTGTCAATGGACTGAAAGGGGCGGCTAAAATCTCATTTCACGCTGGATGGCTGTTGGCATGTCGGCGCTTGCGGCGCTAAGTAGTGTGGCGTGGCCGCCCCCCGGCGGGGCTGTCCGCGTCACCACCACGTCCCTACGCACGACCCCTCGCCGTCGATGGGCTGCACGGCGGACCAGGCGAGCGGCGTCAGCCCCTGGACACGTTACTGGGTCCTTAAATGATACCAGTAGAGTGTGTGGCCCCGTCAGTGGCTTGCTCTGCGAACGAGGACTCCACTGCTGGGGTCTTCCGTTCGATAAACGACTCTGTAGGCCTGTCCCGGTCTCCTGTCCCACCGCGCCGCTGCGCCCCGCACGGCACCGCCGCCTCGTTTAGCGAACAACTGTTCGCGTTGTTATTCCCCCCGCAGTTCGCAGGCCCATTTGCATGAGGCGGGTCCGCGGTCTCGCAGCCCGGAGTTGCGCCGCGACGCCGCCCGGCCCGGTCCCGGTGCGAGCGCTAATCCCTCCGGGATACCACAATGGAGTCAAATCCCCCCGCGGAATCCCCTCGCGCCTCGCCGGGGATCGTCCCACAGGAGCGCGCCGCGCCGCCGCGCCGCCGCCGACTCGATTCGATGGATCGATATTATTCGGAGAATTTAAATAAAAACATTTTCCCCCGCGCGCCTGGCAGGAAATACAGCGCGCAAAAGGGGCCGCCTCCACCGCCGCCTAGTTCCTCGTCGGCTGCTGCGTAGGAACTAAACGAAGCGAGGCGGTGGCGGCGCTGCCAGAAAAGTACCGAGCACTACTATTCAACGACTCGGGGGATGGAAACACGCCCAGAGCTCTATGGCCGCCAACAATGGTCCTCTGGCCCACTGTAAAGCGGACAGATAACCGAAGGGAATATTCGCCAGTTGTGCGGCCACATGCCGTGCCGGGGCCGCTGTGTTTGGCCGGGCCTCTGATTTGCAATTGGGTGTCGAATAGATTGGTGCGGATTACGCGGGTAAGCAGGCGACAGGGGCCCATACATCAACAGCAGCATGATGGACGGAGCCCCGCTGCCCGGCCCGGCACGCCACGGCACGGCAGGGCATGGCACGGCCTCACTTTCTCGTATTGTGCGCAGATTGGCCGGCCGCTCGCAGCGCCATCTAGCGGGCCGTTCCGGGGCGCGACACACCAGTACACTGGGACTGGGCTCCGCGCGGTGGGCCAGAAGACCATTGTTGGCGGGGCATGTTCTCATCCTTAAAAAGAGCTCGAATGGAGCGAATGACCTCGATTTCTCGTTGCCAGAGTAATTGATGGGTATGGTCAGACACTCCATTCGAGCACTATTTAACGACTCTGGAGGTCGAAACATGCCCTCCAGAGCTTCTGCCGCCTGCACCTGTCTCCTGGTGCACTGTGCGCCGGCCGGCCCCGCCAGCACACCATGCAGGCCATTACGCACCTGCTAATGGCAACAAACTGCCGACCTCTTGTCGATGATGGCATTGCGCTGGAAGTGGGAGCCAATCGGAGGACCCATTCTCCTTACTAATTCAGCGGCCTCGCCTCGAGCATTGCGGGCGATGGGCGCGCAGCGCGCAGCGGGCCAGAACACCTAGAGTCCTTGAATGGTGCTCGAATTGGGCGTCAAGCTTTTCTTTCCCGCGAATACTCGAATAATCCGGTTTGGATTCGGTTCGCACAGTGTAAGTACCCGGGACACGTTGCACACGGCGCGGTATCAGGAGTGCCACCAGGAAAACAAACTACTCAGAGACACTGGCTAATCGGGTCCGGCCGCGACGCACCGCGACGTCAGCGAAGCGAGCCGTCGCACGGACAAAGGTGCCTCCCCGTAGACCGAGTTGTTGTTGTTGTTGTTGTTGTTGTTGTTGTTGTTGTTGTTGTTGTTGTTGTTGTTGTTGTTGTTGTTGTTGTTGTTGTTGTTGTTGTTGTTGTTGTTGTTGTTGTTGTTGTTGTTGTTGTTGTTGTAAGTCCACAGTCTCGTTGTGGTTGTTGGGGAACGTTTGTGCACACTGATCAAAATTGAGAGCCCGTAGCGCGCGGCTGGGAGTGGAAAGGATTTGCTGGTCTAATGCCCCACTGTCTACGTGACTGTTGGAAGCAACAGCCTTGAAGAGGCAGAGTCACCCACTTTATCAGCAATGTCTTACTCACGTCCTCGCAAAGACCAAATGGTAGCGAGGATCTTCACGGGTCTCTGTCGCAACTGAGACTTGCAAATCTTACAAAAGAGCTTCTTTTTGTTTGGGATTGGTTTTGGAAAATACTTTTAGAAGTCTTAGTACCTATTAGTAAACACCCGATCATTGGACTGTCGTGTAACCGCACCCCAACCCGAATCATCTTCAATGTCTCGTTTCCTTCTCTGCTCCCTGCGCCAAGGGCATGGACCCGGCCGCCTGCAAGGTAGGCCGGCCCGCCGCGTACCTGTGCGCGCCGCGTTGCCTACCCCAGGTCTCGCAGGCGCTCCGGGCCACCGCTCTGGGGCTGCGGCAGAGCACGGGGGAAAGGGGAAAATAATGAAGGAGGACGAGGATGTAATACGGTGCAGCTCCGTTTATTTGACAGTAATACTACTCCACACGAGAATGCTCCTTTCATTTTGGTGAAGACACTATCGGGCGAATAATGTTTCACGGGTCGAAACATGGTATTTACAATATTAAGGCGACTTACACATCTACGACAAATAATTTACATACATCAAACGAATTAAATTACAGTAGTTTTACAGCGGCCCCGCGCGGCGCTGGGACACCCATTCGGGATGGCCGGCACTGGGGACCTGGGAATACGGGGTACGGGGTTCACGAACAGAGTGTGAGGGACGGTGGGGTCGCAGTGACGCCCAGGACAACACGAACAATGGGATGACTACTAACACGATGAATCAGTCGATTGGACAATACTTAGGACGCGGAACGAAAATAATAACAATAATAATAATAACAAGATTATCAATAATAATAACAACAATAGGTATCACAACGGCGGTCATACGCAGGTGTTCCTGCGCAGCGGGCTGGGCGAGGGCGGCCGCTGCGAGCTGGACGGGATGCGGCTGCAGCTGTTGAAGATGGCGCGCAGCTGCAGGTGCTTGGAGCGCGCCCGCTCCGCCTCCGTCACCCGCCGCTCGTCGAGGTGCTCCAGCTGGGGCAGCTGCCACACCATGGAGAGCCTGCAACAGGTGGAGAGCCATCATGAGACCCTGCCTCGCCTGCGGGTGTCAAGTTGCCATTTTGTGTTTGTTCGCTCGAAAGGGAAAACAATCAATCGAAGAAAGAAAAAAAGCTATTGGGAACTAAATGGCCGCGCGTTGCGGTAGATCAGGAGCGGGCGGTATCTCTCTTTTTTTTTTTTCACCGATGACGTCATCAGATCACACCTGTGGCACGTGCGCAATCAGGCGTTTTTGTCGGCGCTGCTGTTTTCGCGTCAAGGTGGGCTCGATAACCGGTGCGTACCAGCAACAAAGGCGTATCTGTCACTCGTCAGATAGGTCTTTGTTGCCGGGGCGCGTCGGACCAGGATCGGCGAGTATGTAGTGCGCTGATAAGGCATTCGCGAAAGTGCGACGTTGCGATGCGGCCCGGCAACAAAGGCCTATCTGAGTAGTGATTGCCGCAAGGATAGGTCTTTGTCGCCGGGATGCATCGGTTGGGATGGACGGCGCAGTAGTGAAATAATAGTGAAGCAATCGGCAATCTCGTTCGTTAAATATACTCCGCGGTCTCGGGCAGGCTAGCTATCGCGGGTGAAATGCGTTGCAAAGCCAAAACGGTCCCTTATCTTATGTCCGCGCGGCGAAACTTCTCATCCACGTGCGATCTTACTTAGAGTGACCCCAGTCCAGGGCCAGGGGAGGGCTGCGCTTATGATTCAGGGCCCTACATAGCTCCAAGGGACATGTTTCCAGTCTCCTGGACGGCTGTGTGGGCGCGCTAGTGAGCAGCCGACAGGGCAGCGTGACGAATCCCGAAAAACCAAGGACCTATCCGTACAGGAGCTGCCGCACGGATAGGTCTTTGTTGCCCGGACACGGCGAGCAGTCGCCCCCGTCACACGTCACCGCGGGCCGCGGGGTGCCGATGTGACGTGGGCGGAGATAAAGCGTGCCACGCGTTTGTACGTGCGTAACTGCCACGCACTTCGCCGATAAGACCACGCGGTGTGAGACGAGAGGTGTCGGAAAGGGCGGTTCGCGTTTGTGGAAGGCGGTGCTCGGCTTTGAGTTCGGGTTCGGGTTCGTGGTTCGGGTCGCCGCGACCGTCGTCCTGGTGTGCTTTGCTGCCAAGGCAAAAAGGCTTGATGGCGCTGTCACCGAGAGTGGCGGTCGCGGGTTCGACTCCCGCCGGCCCCTCCGTTTCCCGTCCTTGATCTGCGAGCTAGCAACCACCTCGCATTGTGGGCCAGAAGACGGGTGTCTGCGGCCTCCAGAGTCGGGGCAGAGTGCTCTAATCGGCCCCACCAATAATGGCTCGCTCTTCGATCCATTGATGGGGTCATCCCCACTGCTTAACGACGCTGGATATCAGAGCAGGCCCAGGTCCAGGGTTCCTGCCGCGAACAAGGGTCCTCTGCCTGCATGCAGCTGCAGTGCCGTGGCCCGTGGCGGCGGTGCCTTGGCCGCGGCATAGCCGCCCTAGTCTGCCCTGCCCTCCGCGCCACGGCCACGCCACGGCCACGCCACGGCCTCGGACGCCCCGGCTGATGAAACCGACCGGCCCGTTGCGTTTGACGTAAAGTAAATAGCGGCCCGTGGGAGGAAAACAATTTCTGTAATCGGGATGCAGCGGCAGACGCAGCGATTCGGGACAACAAGCGGCAGCCGCCAACAAAGACCTATCTGTGCGGCCATCACCGCACGGATACGCCTTTGTTGCCGGGACGCGTCGCCCCGCGTATCTCGGCGAGATGGCGGGATGGCGGCGTGCGACTCGAGACTGCAAGGCTGCGCCGCTGCGCTCCGCCGTGGCTGCGCGGAGGGCCGAGACCTGCGGCCTGCGGCACGCTGCTCGCGTCCAGAACCTTCCCCGCCGCGCCATCCTGGCCGCGAGGTAGTCAGTCACTCGGGCGCCGCGCGCCGCGGCGTGCTGCTGCTATCATCGGCGGGCATCGCGATAAGGCGCGAGCACGCCGTCGGCGGCCAGGTAGCGCAGGTAGCGCGGGGACCTTTCCACGTCGCCTCGACGCATCCCTTCAACAAGGACCTACCTGTGCGCCGGCCCACAGTGGGCCAGAAACCGGCGCAGGCGGCCAAAACTCTGGGCATGTTTCGACCTCCAGAGTCGTTAAATAGTGCTCGAATCTGGCTATGGCCCCATCAATGGATTCCTCTATCAAAGAGCAATCCATTGATGGAGTCATACGATTTATTCGAGCTCTATTTAACGACTCTGCAGGTCGAAACATGCCCAGCGTTTTGGCCGCCTTTACCGGTTTCTGGCATATCCACTGTGCGGCCGGTGCTCAGCGCAGATAGGCCTGTGTCGGCCTACACTGCAGCGAATCATGATCGACGCCAGCCCGGGTGACTGCCCTGGCCGCCCCTGGCTTTTCTTGGCTTATCGGCGTGGAAAAACACACGGCAGATCCTCGACGACTCACGCAGGAATTAGCCGGCGGGGTGCGGCCGTCTGCGCGGGGCTTCACCGCGGGCAGCGCGGCGCGACGCGACGCGACGCGGCGTCGGTACGAGAATCGCGCGGGCATCAGTCTGTGTCATTTCTAACCGCTCGGGCAGCGCACCGCAAACTTCGCGAATTTTGCCAGTAAAAAGTTTTTGATAAAATCGCGAAAAATTCCCTGAGGGTCCCTCGAAAAAATTTGAATGACCTCCGTAAAGGAACTTGCGCTCAAGGAGGTAACAAGAGTAACTGACGGGGCCGCACTGTGGGCTAGAAGGCCAGTGTAGGCGGTCAAAAATCTGGGCATATTTCCTCCTCCAGAGTCGTTAAATAGTACTCGAACCGAGCGTATGACCCCATGAATGGACTGCTGTGCGACCGAGGAATCCAATGATAGGGTCATAGACTCGATTCGAGCACTATTTAACGACTCTGGAGATGGAAAACATGCCCCGAGTTTGGTCTCGCTGCTGATGACCACTGCTCACCTGTAGCGGGCGCACTCCCCGGGCTCGCCGGCGGTGAGGGGCGAGGGCGCGGCCTTGTTGCCGATGAGGCTGAGGTGGCGCAGGCGCGGCGTCTGGCGCTGCAGGCGGCGCACCAGCGGCTGGACGCTGCGCACGTGGTTGTGGTTCAGCCACAGCAGGCGCAGGCGCGGCAGGCGCGGCAGGTCCACGTCCTCGCGGAGCAGGTTGTGGTCCAGGACGAGCGAGACCAGGTTGGGCATCGCACAGAGGAACTCCACATCCCTGCGGTGGAGGAGAAGGGCACGGTCAACTAACGAACGCCAATCTGAATGCCATTATCGCGCCGAGAAAGGGAGAAGAACGAGACAACTAGGCGATAAAGTCAAGTCGGCGTTGCTCAAAGCGCGGGGCGTCGTGGGAGGACGGCGCGGCGATGGCGGTCGCATAGGCCAAAAAGAAGATGGTCTATCAGACGAGGAAATGATTACACATCACCGCGTTACAGCCGGAGGGAGGGAGGAAGACGGGCGGGCAGCATGGCGGGCAGGACAGGGGCCGCTGAGTTGGCACGTTCCCCTAGACATCGTCACGCCACGGCCTACCGTATCAGCGAGTGTGTGTGTCTGTGTGTGTGTGTGGAGGTCACGTTATGGCAGGCTTCAAATGCAACAAAACAAAACAAGTGGGGTGGAATCTCAAGGGAAGTGAAAAAAGTTATACAGAGCACGTGCGCTGAGTGGGCAAGCTCAGGCGGTTTAGCTCGGTTTAGCTGCATGTACCGAGTCAACCACCGCGGTCTTTCTGTCTGTCTGTCTGTCTGTCTGTCTGTCTGTCTGTCTGTCTGTCTGTCTGTCTGTCTGTCTGTCTGTCTGTCGTTTCTTTCATTTTTTGCCCTTCGTGATTCTGTGAGGCATGATATGAGGATTCAAGGGCCGGTTATCCCTCAAATCCGGGGAAGGATATCCCTGGATGGATTCCCTGGTGGCGGGGCCGCGGGGCCGCGGGGCCGCGGGGCACACCGAGCCCCAGATCCACGCGCCCCTTTGGCCACGGCTGGCCGCGCCGCCGGCTCCGTCGGGACCCTATTCGCGCCAAAACACGCCTGCTAACCCAAAAATTGAGTTGTCGCCGCGGAGGGCGATTCTGTTTTGTGACCCGGTTTGCGGGGAGCAGCAGGCGGTGCCGCGCTCTGGCGAGAAATAGGCTCCTCGGGAAGCGAGGGTGGCGGGAGAGCGCCGCGCCGAGTCCGGCCGAAAGTGGCCGCCCACCCAAGAGGCACGTCTCGGCATCCCCAGGTCCAAAACCGCGAGAAAAGAGCGCTCTGGTTTCTTTTTTTTCTTGAGCCGCGATTCGAAGCGAGCTGATACGGCGTCGCGCGTCTCTGTGCCCGTTGCTGGGCGGCTTGCCATTGTCACGGCCCCGCTCTCGAGTGATAGTCGCGACCCCACCGACTGCCCCCCCGGCCTCTCCTTGACGCTCACCTGAGCAGGTTGTGGCTGAGGTCCAGCGCGGTGATGCTGGCCCCGAGCCCGGCAGCCAGGGGCGGCGGCACGCGGTCCAGGTCCTCCCAGGCCAGCGACACGGCGCGGTCGCCACCGGGGAAGTCCCAGGGACGCTGCCTCCAGGCGGTGGCGCTCTTGCTGCTGTTGTTGTTGTTGGCGTCCTTCTCTTCGTCGTGGTCGTTGTAGGTGATGCGAGGCAGCAGCTGCTTCTGCTGCTTCTCGTGGTAGATGTCCTCGGCCTCACATCGGCTCGCATCCAGCCCAAGGTCCAGGACAAGTCCAAGCTCGGCGAGGCAGTCGCTGCAAGCAACAAGAAGACAGGCGATGAGTCACTACTTCTTATCTATTCCAATTACGGTTTCACACTCTAATATCATCCAGCCATTATTTTTAGTTTTTTTGCAGGGTACACTAACGCCCCGCGCCCCCACCGCTTTTTCCCCCCACAAGGGTTCTGTTCCACTTCCTGCAATCGTCCCAACAAATTATGCCCGTCACGAGATCGGGACGCTCATCATTAAGAAATCGCTCGTTTCCCTCCTTTTTTCCCGGCTTTTTTTTCTTTAAATCTTTTTCTCTCGCAGCTGATAGCGCGCGGCGATTACCCAAGATGACTCGCGCCGCTGTACTGGGCGCGCCGGGCCGGGCCGGGCCGGGCAGCCGCGCGGTCGTCACCTTCTGCCGCGCTACCGGCGCGGCCGGACCAATCGCGGCATCACGCGATTTTCGCGCGGATTTTTCAAACACGCGGTTCCCCTATCGGCTCGAGCAGGCTTCCCCGACGAGCCGGCGGACCAACGCGATGCGCCCCGGCAACAAAGGCCTATCTACGCGGCCGTCACTGTCCAGATAGGCCTCTGTCCCGCGGTCGCGGTGCAGCGGTGCAGCGGTGCAGCGCCCCATTCCCGGTTCCTTCCGTCTGGCTTCCCGGGCGAATCCCCGCCAGAGCGACAGCGCGACGGCGCGGCCCTTACCGTATCAACACCATGGCAGTCAGGACAGAATGCCGGAGTCCTCGCCAGATAACAGCATTAAAGGAAGCCCTCCCCACTCCCGAGGCGACCCAGGCGACCCCCTCCACCGTTTGCGCGCGCGGATATGTGTGTTGTTAGAGGTTTCCGGCGACCCAACCTCAAAGTGCGGTGTCGCCTCGCGCGTCCTAGGGGGTTCAGGTAGTCGAACCACGAAAAATACCTTCAAATAATTTTGGTACGAATAAATTAATTTTTCTGTGTTCAAGGGGTTCGTCAATTCTGATCAGAACCCACCTAGTCCCTTTGAGAAACAAGGACTGTACAAAAGCAAAATCCCACCTGACTGGGCGGTCCCTTGTCAATGTAAGAGCAAGCACAGAGTACAGAGTTGAGCGAACTCCCGAGATTCGATGCGTTCCTCTCCAAGTGTCGCGTCGGATGGTTGACCTCACTGAGTGTGTGCCGATGGGCGCGCGCGACTCCAACATCATAGGCCTCTGTTTGCCCACTGCTTTTTCCTTGACTTTATCGAGGTCGCGTATGCGTGTGCCCGCACTGGGGCTGTCACCGCAGCGCCTCGAGGTGAAAGTTGAATGGGTCTGTCACCTCGCCGAAAGAAAAATAAACCGACACACATCGTAGAAGAAAAGGCAACGCAGTGCAGAGACGAAAAATGAATAAATAAAAAAAAAATTAAAAAATGGGGAAATAAAAAGTGCGGCGACAACACAAGTCTATTCTTCGATGCATCCCGGCAAAAGAAAGTACTATCTGTGCAGTAATTGCCGCACAGATAGGGCCTTCTTGCCGGGACGCGTCGCCAGTCGTCGGCCTGTTGACACGGGAAAAGGTGCCGTGGGCTGTGGGGCGGCGAACCTCGTGCACCGCCGCCTCCGCCTTCGTCGCCGCCGCGGCGCAGCCTTTGGAAACCGGGTTTCGTCCGTTGTTTTGACTCGGAAACCTCCACTGAATGTGGACCGTGGCGGCCAGTCCAGCAATCTCTGAAGCCTCTCCCCCTCTCCGCCCTCCATTGTCATCACCACCCGTCCCAACTCTTTTCTTTTCCTCTGCTCCTCCTTTTCGCTTCGAGTGTTGTTGTTGGTTTTTTTGCGTCGCGCTCGCGCGTGCGGTGAGCGATATTCATTGCGCTCTTAGAGACCCTGACTCTGACGCCCCGCGCGAAAAAGCAAACGAAAAAGAAAAGAAAGGTCGCAATGAAACAATTCCACCCACCCTTTGTTGCGACACTGTAAATCGGTGGGGGGGTGGGGAGGGGAGGCTCGTCACGCAGTCACGCGCGACAACGGTTCCACGCTGTTTCTTTTCCATCAGGACGGAACTTACCGCGAAAATGTCTCTTTACAATTTACACACACACGCTGCTTCGTCTGGCCAAATAATATTGTTTTC
>JAQQBG010000935.1:25000-27337 GCA_032199755.1 Ambrosia artemisiifolia | reverse complement strand
TTGAATTCTATTCAGATAGAATATAATTTGAATTAAGATATACATGTATTTCATTTTAATAAGTAATATACTGAATCATTGATTTCATTTAATAGAGATAAAATCTATTATTCATTTGTATATCTTGTTTGTATAGATAACTAAATCTAAATATATTCAATAACTCTTTTTTTCTTATATTTATCTATTTTAGAATGTTAAAACAAATCTTTCTTTTGTTTTACTCCTTATCGTATTGGATTGACCCAATTTTAGCAATCTTAGCAATCCAAGAAAATAAAGTTTTCGCGGGCGAATATTTACTCTTTCAATTCTATTTCAGTTCTATCATTAGTTCATAACTTTTCCGAATAGATGAATTGGTCTCTGGCCGGTTCCGCCATCCCGATCAATGAATCATTCGAATTCATTTTCACTAAAATCTTTTGAATTCACAGGTTCCATCGTTCCCATCGCTTCTTACTTAATGGTTAGGTCTTAATTCTACAACGGAGCTATTAGTTCTTGAGTCAATATTCTTAGTCTTTAATTGGCTCGAAGCTCTTTATTTTTTGTTCGACGAGCAGATTCATTTAATGATGAATCCGTATTGATGCTTTATTACGCAGATTTTTTCTGAGATGACTCATAGACCTTACATATTGGAATTCTATATCATCAATATTCTTTTTCTTTCTCTCATCCTTCCATTTATCCATACCCTTTCTTTTTTATTTCGATTGACAACTTAGAAGCAGATTTTTGAAGAAAAAAAGATTTCAGTTGCTACAACAATATGAACAATATATCATATCTTGACTGGTTCTTTGGATCCAGATAATACGAAGTGATGAGTTGGTTATTACTTGTATAGTTATTTGTTTATACTATGGGGCTATTTTTTTATACTAACCCTCAAAAAACCAACGAGTCACACACTAAGCATAGCAATTTGATCAAAAGATTAATTGAATTTTTATTAAACCCTATAGAATTATAATTGTTCATTTTTTTTATTGAACAGAAAAGAAAAAGAAGAAACTAATTTATCATTTTTTGTTCCATCGCTGAATAGAATGCAAAGGGAAATAAAGGTTGATTATTCCCCTTCTATAAAGATCCAAATTTTGATGCCCAATACCCCATAGATTGTTCGAACTGTATAGGAACAATAATCAATTTTAGCTCGAATGGTTTGTAGTGGAACCCTACCCTCTCTGATCCATTCAACACGCGCAATTTCTTTTCCGTCGATACGTCCTGCAATTTGCACTTGAATTCCTTTTGTATCTGCTTGTTCAGTTAATTCTATAGCCTTTTTCATTGCTTTGCGAAAAGAAACTCTATTTTTTAATTGTCCGGCTATAAATTCTGCAAGAATATTAGGGTTTCCATAAGGCTTTTCAATTCGTGTGATAGCAATGTTAAGTTTTCGATTTACAGAATTAAATTCTTTTTGTAAATTCATCTGTAATTCTTCGATTCCTCGGGGTCGACTTTCAATTAATATTTTTGGAAATCCCATATAGATTATGATTTGGATCAGGTCGATTCTTTTTTGAATCTCTATACGTGCAATTCCCTCGACGCCGGAAGATGTTTTCATATTTTTTTGTACATAATTCTTTATATAATTTCTTATTTTTTGATCTTCTTGCAGACCCTCAGAATAATTTTTTGGTTGTGCGAACCAAAGGGAATGATGACCTTGGGTTGTACCAAGTCTGAAACCAATTGGATTTATTTTTTGTCCCATGTTCCCCCATTACTATACATATCATAATACGACATAGTTGTATCTTTTTTTTCTTTTGTGACCATGTAATAGAGTCGGTATCTATATATTCATCTAAGGATATATCTTTCATTACAATAGTTATATGGCAGGTAGGTTTTTGTATCGCAAAACTACGCCCTCGAGCTCGAGGTTTTAATCTCTTCATGATAGTACCTTTATTTACTTCGGCTTTACTAATCATTAAATTTGCTTCATTCGAACCCATATTGGAACTAGCATTTGCTGCTGCAGAATAAACTAATTTAAAAATGGGATAACATGCTCGATAAGGCATGAGTTCTAATATCATAAGTGTTTCTTCGTAGGAACGCCCACGAATTTGATCAATTACTCTTCGCGCTTTGTGAGCAGACATAGATATATGTTGACCTAAAGCGTATACTTCTGTTGTTCTCTTATTTAACATAAAGTTCGCCTCCTACTAATCAATGATAAATATCTATATATATTATTATACATAAACCTAAACAAACGTTTTTAACGACGAGATCTATTATCGCTTTTTGCATGTCCTCGGAAATTTAAAGTAGGCGCAAATTCTCCCAATTTGTGTCCTACCA